>JAPCYS010001618.1:0-60149 GCA_028641055.1 Alopecurus myosuroides
TTTTACAACGACTATTTTCGTTGCAATAGACCGATTCCGTTGTAGTGTAGTAGGTATATATGTTGTACATTTGTTCTTTAACTTATTTGTGTGTTTTCTTATTATTTTTCATAGTGCAAAAGTTTCGTTGGCTATACCTACTCGGAATCTTTTGTAGATTAAAAAAATGCAACTTATAATAACATTAGCAACTCCATTTACAAATCTTGAACAAATGCTATATCCGTTAATGCAACATGCAGATTTTCGGTAACATGGAATAGCTAATATTTTACCATCCTACAAGTATTATGTAATCGTAAACAAGGCCTATATGTTGATCATCATCTACTAATTACCAACTAAATTGACAACCCATCCATAATTAAGTTGAAATTATTTGAAATTCAATTTATTTGAACAGAATCTTATAATTAGCGTATCATCTCCCCTTAACCATGTGACAACTAACAAATATCTTTATATCACGAGGCATCACTTAACTAACCCTTCCCACTAGCACATATTTTCATCAAAAAGCAATCTCTAAGAATCCAACGTATTATATTTTCTTTACGTTGATTGCTTTGTAGATAATAGGACCCATCATGTAAAATTAATTTCAACCTACCATTTTAATTTGTTAATTACATATTTAACATCCAAAATACATTATAAATGTAAAATCTCTGTGAAGTTGAGAAAATTGATGATATCAAGTTTTGTTACACCGATAGGATTTCAGTACAACGCAGAGTGCATGTGAACTTGGCTGGTGGTAATATGGACACTATAACCAACTTGATACCCAATCGATATTAGGACATGTGTGAGGTGGATAAATAAACTACCATGCATGATCACGATAACACCTTGTTGTGGCTATGGGTTGGCTGTAATGATAATCTCATTTCATGCATACATAATAGCTTTTGGTTCAAAACACAAAGGAATTTGCGTTCGTATAGAATAAAACCTTATTTTTTTGCCCAAAGAATGACCTTAAAAATTATTTACAGTTTCAGTATGATCACTTATGAGTGCTCATGTGCAACTTGCACGGGTTTGAATTAGTGGAAATCTTATTAGCCAATTCACCAAGTCATTTTCAAAAACTGAAGGATTGACAATCAACAAAATCTAACTAAGAGGTATACACTAAAAAATATTTGGGAGGTTGATCGATGACTTATTCCAAGCTAAATAGAGCATAACTATATATGCACATGAGAAAATTTATGTAAATACATTTTTAATATTTTTCTACAATGTTTCCCATTTTTGGGATGACAATTCAATATCATACATTTACTACAATGATATTATGTATTTTAATAGTAAATTGCATACAATTTTTAGTGTAAAGGAATGAAACTTGAAAAAAATTAAAGATGATGTTTGCGCGATTGGCCAAGTCACTCTACTAGTTAGTATATAATGTACCTGGGAAAGGTAGCCTCCAAGACTTGGACCAACAACAAGACCAAAAACCCACATGGTGCTTACCTGCAAATTTTTTTTTACCAGAAGAAGAACTAATTGAAAATAAATTATTCATTTCTTATAAAGAAAATGGATTCTTATGATCGTCATATTAAAATGATTATAGCATATATGAATAATAGTTTATTTTGATATAAACTATGTAGTGTTTTTAAAATATTACAGTTGACATCCCAAGAGCTTGGTGTTCAGTTTGACAAACTTCAATGGCGTAAGCCTGCAATGATCAGTGATGTTAAGTTATCATGGATTTTTAGGAGAAATATAAATTAAAACTGAGGTGCCAACATCTACTTGCTAGATGAAACCGCCACATATTAAGTACCTTAATTGGCCAAGTAAACCATTTAGAGAACCTAAGAGAAGTCTTGCCGCAATTGCCATCCAATACTTTGTACTTAGACCGAAGAGTGTCTGAAGTATGACCCTACAATTAAGAAGTACACACACGACTAAGTGGCTATGACCTTACATACAAGAAATGATGTTGAATGCACTTAGAATTTATATCATATATCTTTACACAGATAACATTGCAAAGACAATTACAGGCTTTCGCCCAAGACGATCTGAGGCGACACCCCAAAAAATCGAAGTGATGCCTCTACCAATCATATATGAAGCAGCTACATTTGGAAAGAGAGATAAATGGGTCTAAATATGTGTGATATCTCAAAGTATTATCTCTGGAAATTTATAACTCAATTGTGATGAAGTAATTTTGGATAAAGGAGGCGCAATCCATACTAAGAAAACCAGCATAGGATCCAATATCTTCCTCTCTTTTAGCAATGCCGAAGTCTCTAATCTGTAGAAAGGGATACACACAGTAAGCAACTGAGATCGTGTACCCAAAGCAACAGCAGATGCAATCGCAACCTCTGTCTCCAATATTATCTCATGAAAATTACTCCTATGTGGATTTTATTATGAATTTGGAAGCGGAGCATTATATGGGGGAAATTTTGTACTGCCGAGACAAAAATTTGTAAGAAATTTAACCAAACTTCCGAAATTATGTCCACACCGAATCCTCAGTTTTACATTCAATACCGTGGCTTAATCTCTAGCTTCGTTATTTCAATCATACTCTCGTGTACACTAATCAGGTATATTTTGCAATAGGATACATACCATGAAATACATAAATCGGAAGAGGCACGTAATCGGTAGAGCTGAAAAGGGCTAAGCAAGAGCATATTTTGTCAATATTGTAATGGTTGCGTGGTTTTGATTTTGCACACGTACTCACTCCGTTCAACAATAGATAACCTCCATTTATCTAGATATAGATGTATGTAGACAGTAAAACATGTGTAAATACATCCTAGATAAATGGATATCATCTATTGTTAAACGGAGGGAGCACGTAACAATCTACTATGTTCATTTCATTCGGACCAGATGGACAAAAATAATTGACCTACATGCTGCGAGAGAGGTAGCACCGACGAAGCAAAGCTCCTTGTAAGGGATCCTCCCGCGGAGGCTCACCTTCCTCCGGTCCATCGCGCAACCGGGACACCCGTCGTGGTGACATGCCTCCGCCGCTGCGGCATGGTGGCACACCACCAGAGACGGCGACGGCTTCAACAGTAGCGCTTCCTCCATGCTGGCCATTTCGATCAGCCGTGAACTAAACTGATCGAACTAATTTTTACCTTTCTTGTTGTGGACAGAAAGCGATTTCTGCGTTTGACTTGATGATTCGATCAGCCAGCTGTGGACTGAAGTGGGGAGCTAGCTGGAGGTGCTACTTATACCGGCATATCTGCCTAGCTACCGTCCAAGCAGACCAAGCTGCTTAAACACTCTCGGGCAGGTTTCATGCTGCCCGCCGAATGCAGCCATGGAGGTTGGCTTAATTAAGGTCTAGCAGGTTCAATAAGTTCTGCAGAATTGGCAGCTAGCTGCCCTAAATATCTGTCGCGATACGTGCACCATACATAAATATCCTGATTAATTTCGTAACATTGCTGATATTAGTTGTCAAATTGGGTACCGTGAACTGCAAACGATATTTAGGGAGCAGCTCTTGTGGCGGCATGAGCTCGACTGTTTGGTCACTTGATGATGATGTTTTTGTTGAATCTCTACCTATATATCTATACCTAATAATAAAGAGAGGAAGGTTTCTTCCGGTCCGTCTTGACTTTTTACCCTTTTGCCCTCCCACCAAATTCCATATTACACCCAAAATGCCACCCTAGCGCTTCGTTCGTTTTATTTCTACTCTCCCGACAGAACGTCTCTTCGCCTTGCCCGAGTCAACGCATGCATCCGTCCTGTTGTCAGCAGCGATTGGTCACGATGCTCAGCGCGCGTCCTCCGGTAGCGATTAGCCGCGCCGCCCAGATCGAAATCCTCCGCGCAGGTTCGCCGGCGCCGCCGCGGGGTGCCACCGCATCCGTCTGTGCCACCCATCTCCGCGACCGTCTATTTTTTTCGGCCGCTTGACAAATCCCCATCGGAAGAGAGGGGCGGTGACTGGGTGGAGGACTGCGATCTGGTGAGGCGTGTCTGCTCCGTCGCGTGTGCCGCGCACATTCTCCGGTGGGACGGGGTCGCAGTTGCTCCTGCCGAGGTCGACGCCCTCCTCCTGCTCTCACACGAGGCAGGCCCCAACATCGACACGAGCGCATCAGCGCGACCTAGAGGCTAGAGCTGGCCTAGCTCTCGCACCGATGCGCCGATCCGGTGTGGTGGCCGTGCTTGACCAGGTCACACCTCCACTGGTCGGAGCTCGAGCAGGCCGCCTACCTTTGGCTCGTGTGCTACATGGAGGAGAGGGAATGGGAGGCACACATGTGGATATCTGCCGGAGAGGTGTTTGATTGAGCTGCTGCGTGTGAGAGATAAGACAAGAGGTTAGAAAGAGAGACGAGGTAGAAAGATTGGCCTCAACGCTGACCTCTTTGTCTCCATAGCGTCGTCCAGTTCTATGGGAAGTGCAGCGCTGCCACAGCCTATACCCTTTTCGACTCAATGAGGTCTCCTCGACAGCCATCATCATGGTCTACGTCGACAGCCACTGGATCGAGGTGCTGGCCGTATGTGGGCTGTATCGGCGGTTCGTCTCCACGAGATCCTATTCCAGGCATGGTACTCTCAAAGTCTGAATTGATTCACTGATGGTCAAGCTAAAGCTCTGAATAGATTGCTTCAGATTTATTATCTTCATTCAGTTGAAGCTTGGGGCTGCTATGCGCTCTTTCCTACCCCCGGCAACTCATGGCATGGCATGTTGTGCGTGCTCTACATCTGAAGCTTCTCCTTCATCTACCTTATTTGGCATGCACATGTGGGCCAAGTAACTCTGAAAATTAGATGCAGTTGTTCTTTGAGTATATCTGACAGTTTCACCAAGTCGCATCGAAGTTTCCGTCAGGAGAATGATTGGCCTGAACTTGTCCCTCAGTTGAAGCCGCTGATTCAGAGCGGAGAGGTGATTAGACCAGACAGCACCCTCAGTAGAAAACCATTCCCTCATGATGACTTCAGTCTCTGGTTTGACCTTTTAGTTATTTGTCATGGACTGATGAACCCATTACATATGTATTATATGCTTCTGACATTTTTTCAGAACCAAATCAATTATACTCTTCGTTTTCTCTACTAGAAGCATTAACATTTCACTCTGGCTTATGTATATTTTGGCTAGCATTCGATATAATTGAAACTTTCTTGGTTAATTGCTCTCCATTATTTATCAATTTCAAGAACTCACGCTCTGTGCAATCGGGTATGTTGTTCCACAATGAGGTTAAATTGGAAGACAAGCTGCTCGTGCTTTATGACATGCAAGTGTGCGTATTTTACGGCAAGCCTCTATCTTGGGATCATATTCCTTTGCGTATAAGCAACAGTATCTACACAACATCAATGACCATTACACATTCAAAACATATGAAAAATATGTGGAAAGTGGTTTCAGTAAACTATGCTATATTTGCACACATATATTTAACCATATAGGCAAAGGTAGGGCAACATAAGGGTGGTAGTTTATATCTGTCAACTGAAGCTTCAAACATTTGTGGACAATTTTGGAACTCCACATGGCCTGTGTTTGTTCTTTTCGAAATGGTGTACTTGCCTCTCTGCAAATTTATATTGTTGTAAATGCTACATCTTATCGACACCCTGGAACCCATGGCTATTAACTTGTTATCATGGTCATCTAATTATGATATTTCAATAGATGAAGGTATAGGTACCATCAAAGTTCAAACAATTTTTTCCTTCCTTTTGCAAAAGCATGCTGCCTAAAATAGATTTGTTGAATTTGAAGTCCTCCTGCAGATGGACCTACACTCAGACTAAAGATTGCAATATGATTATATTTTGCACATTTGTCTTGCTGCACACAAATGTCATATTATTGACATCCATAACTATAATGAGCGCATGGATGTCGACCAGTGCGTTGAGGCCTAGCCTGTACATGACGAGGAGTCGGATCAAATCCTAGGCCTTCTCTAATTGACTGTCGATGATGCTTAATTACATGGTGTTATATCCAATACTATTGTTTAGCTACTATATGTCGGTAGCCGGTAGTGGCAGCATTCGCTATGGGTGCCAATACTGGACGTGAAGGAGCCACAATCGCTTGGTAGTCGTTATGTCGGCTGCGGGCATTGATTGTGTCCCTGAAAGAGCTGCCACTGGTCGGTAGCCGCTATGGGAGACAAGGGAGCCACCGTCTATGGACACTGAGTGCGGACATCGAGGAGTTGTTGCCGTTCGTTAGTGACCACACGGGAGAAGAGGACGCGGCGCGCATTCGTGAAGCCAACAGCAGTCGCGATGTAAATAGAAATCAACCCATAGCAACGCATGGGCAAGATTTGCTAGTATAATAATAAAGGGAGGAAGGTTTCTTCCTCCCAATTTTTGGTACGTGTTTTCGTCCGTCACTTTATGTTTTCGTCCGTTTGCGAGTACGTCTTCGTGCCGCAAGCTCTGCTACGTGCATACCTGACTACCTGTTCCCGTCCATCGTGTAATCGTTCCTTTTTTATCGTCCCATCTGATCTCTACCTTGGACAAGAGTCCAATTTTCGTACGTTTCAGTTTCGTCAACAGTAAACATGCATGACAAGTATGGACTCCGGTCCGGACTCGATCATCCAGACTAAATATACACACAAGCGCGTGCAATCGATCTAATTAGCATCATCGGCATCAGGTCGTCCCTACCGAAGCACGCAACTGCTAACAATCCGCGAGTTCTCCAAGAATTTTTTAAGATCGCGAGTACACCGGCGAGGCGGAGAGGGCATTATTTCATAGCGAGAAGCATCCTGGGATTGAACTACAAGAATAAGATCGGGTGTATGATGTTGGGCATGCGAAGGAGGGAGCTGGAGGCGTCCTCGTGCGTGTGTGTTGGATGGGACAACGTCACCATCAGGTGGACTGAACTCAAGCGACAGCCGCGCCGATAGCGATGCCTACTCGATGTCTTCCAAATCCGAGGTACTTGGGAGGTCACCATGGCCAGGTTCCACACGCTTGACGTCGGCAGCCTGTCCGGTCTTAAGGGGGTGCTGCTTTGGGGTAGTGCGCCTACTGCATGCGCTTGGTCGAGTCGACCTACCCGAGACGCTGACGAGAGTTGAGGCATTTGTGAATTTTGTGCTAATTCGCGGAAGTACCATCCACACAAGCTGTCGGCCCGTCCGCACACGGTGAATTCGACAGCGGCAGGCCAACACACAGTTCGTAAGCCCCGTCCCATGGAGATTGACACGCAGTTGGCTTTGTCTTCCAACCGTGATCGACCTGGACATTGGGGCACAAGCAGTTGTACAGCGAGAGGGGCCAGCCAATCGGGATTAAACAAAGAAGCAAACTACAACACTACAACCTAACTGAAGTTCTGCTCGTGGCAGTGTGGCTATCCTGCATGCAAGTACTATTTGGTTACATCTTGAAAAGGTATTTGTTTATATCAGTATGAGTGTGTTTCTACAACTTTCTAGGTTCCACTTATTTATTTGTGTAGTTCAAATATGCCATGAATTTTAGAGTAAGACTTAAGAGCTACAGTCCAGCTATGTGCTATTCAATGCATGCAGCATGGATTTTGTTCATAGGTTTAAAAAAAATTCATCTATGTTCCTAGCTTTGTCGGGTGGGTTGAATGATTTTTTTGTTGGTATTGCTTGAATACACGATATTACATTCACACTACCCAAAAATATGGAAAGGTGCAGATGAATTATGAGCAGGTTCAAGGGAGTAAGATTCCTTCCTTTGTTCTTTTATTCGTCTCCATGTACCCTATCCACGTTGACATCCGTCGTGTTTTTTATTTGAAAAAGTCTTGACTTCACGGTATTAGAGCACACATCTCAACTCCACTCGGAATGATTTATTCGACTCCATTTCCTTCCGCTACTACTCAATCCCGAGAGAGGCGAAAGCCTTCGTGGAGTCGGCGAGGTGGAAATGGTAGCACAAGGCTCTATTGGCGTTGTACTATGTACCCGGTGGCGGGCAAAGAAAGCAGTGGTGGCGCCTGAACGCGTAGCACAACGTGGACGCACTCAAATTTTACACGTCACTAGCTATTTCCACGGGAACTTCGTGTGCTCGTATGATGCAAATTTTCTTGCTCCCGTTGCAACGCACGGGCATTTTTGCTAGTAATTAATTAATTTGAGAAGCACGTTCTACAGGAGAACACCTCTTTGTTGTGTGCCCAATGCACACGGAAAAAGGCTGTTAAACACACGGCAAACGGCAAAGAGTACATGGAAGAGATTTGCACACGTCGACGTGCTCTTTGCCGTGTGCACATTTCATCGGGGCACACGGCAAAGAGTTAGAGTGAGCCCCACCACCACTTGTTCACGCTCGAAAGGAGAAATGGAACCAGGTGGGCACACGGCAAAGACTGACAGGAGAGCCCACTATACGGGCCACCCATGTTAGCTCTTTACCGTGTGCTAGCACACGGCAAAGATTGACAGGTGGCCCCACTGCCTCTCCCCCCCATTGTGTCATCCGTGCTAATCTTTGTCGTGTGTTGGCACACGGCAAAGAGGTGCCAAAAATGTCAAATGATACAATCTGGCTCCACGTGGCTTCTTTGTCGTGTGCTAATACACGGTAAAGATTGAAAAGTTTCTTTGCCGTGTGCATGCACACGGCAAAGAGGTCAATTTTTTTCCTCGTTTTTTGTTTTCATGCAACGTTACAGTTCAAAATGACACAATAGATGCAATATTCAATTTCATCAACAATTATAATCACAGCAACACCAACTGCATCCGAAATGCACCGAAATAGCATAAAATCATCCATAACACCACAAATAGCATATGTATCATCCATAGTATCATTATTTACAACTAGTTCGTCATTACATCGATGGAGCATGACAAATGGAAGCATCCGGGAAGTCCTCATGCCATCGATGTCCGCTCCTAGCTCCCAACCATCTACAACACGAGAGAACGAAAGAAAGACATGAGAATTGAAACATTTGAATGCAAACTAACGAGGTGCTGACATCTATGTGAAAAATTGCACACCCGCTAAGCTCGTGCTAAATTGGTGGCAGTGAAGCGAAAAATTAGGCCAACCTGACGAGTAGCAAGTTGACAGATTGATCTAAGTCTAAGTGAGACATGAAAGTAAGTTTTAACACGGAGTATAGGAGGTTTATAGCTAACTCACCACTCTCGTCCTCTCTGCTCTCGTGGCTGAGGTGCGGAAGTGGACATGGGCGATGCGTTCGACCCGGCGGCAGAGGGACCAGTACCCTACAAGCAGAATAAATAGATGGTTAGGATCTATTAGATGGAAACGACACAGGTTAGAAGGAAATGACACAAGTTAGAAGGAAATGTTAACTTACGGTAGCGTTTGGTGATTGATGAATCACCATCGGTCCGGCTCCGGCTCCGATAAGCGGCATCTGCGGCATATTCTGCATTTGCGACTGCATAATATGTTTTAGAAACCGGGTTAGTAATAGAAGAGAAGACTACCGCTACTATGCAATGTGAATGAAACTCGCCGCTAGACACGTCATCTGCGCCTGCATCAGTGCCATCTGCTGCCGCTGCTCCTCCATCTGCTGCCGCTGCCCCTCGGCATGCTGCCTCTACTGCTCCTCCAGGAAATCATTCCTCGCTTTCACCGCCGCCAACTCCAAATCAGGTGACACGGTTTGCAGTAGTTAGAACAAAAATATGCAAAAAGAATAAAAAATGAGTGACAAAACTAACCGCGGCTAAGTCACGTGCAGGCTCGTCGCTGGTCTCGATCGGGAGGCTGGAGCTCGTCGCCCGAGCCTTGATGGCAGGTAGGCTCTCGGTCTCCGCGGGGAAGGCGCTCGCTCCAACAGAAGGCCATCCGTGCCTCTTCCCGCCTCCAGACACCATGACCAGGAACGGGTCCAATTCCACGGGGCTCGGGTCAGCGTCCTTCCCCTCCCTTCCATTGAACGAGCCGTCGTACTTTACCTTGCGCAGAAAGGTGGGCCTACCATACGCCTCTTCGCCGAGGTTGGGATCATATGGCTTGGCCTGCTTTGCGGATGACACCTTGGACATGAAGAACGCCTGGTAGGTGTTTGGCACCTCCACCTTATTGTGAGCCGCCTGCAATAGAAAATAACATGGTTAGAAGAGCACTTCTTGTTCCGCCCAGAAGTAAGAATGCATAAAGAACTTGCAGAAAGAAATTGCACTTACATAGATCTCGGCGTAGCCCGAAACAGACCAGCTACCCTGATGGTGGTAGGACTGCACCAGCTGTCGGTTCTTCCTACCGGCGGCATTCTTAGCCTTCCACGCGTCAGAGTCCCACATGTGGGACAGCTGCCTCCACGCTTCCGCGTGGTGGGCGCACCAGGTAGGCGTCACCTACATAAAAGAGTACGAGGTTAGTATGTATGAAAAATAGTACAAGTGTTAGACATCCAAGTATGTGAGGAATAAGAAGAAGCAATTTTACCGAGTTATACTGCTCGGCGGAGGGGTAGTTCTTGATGGCATCCTTCCTCGGGCAGGACACCCCCTTCGCCGCCTCGATCCAGACAACGGCGGCGACACGAGCCTCGTACAGCATGTCCGTCATCCCCTTGACCCCCTTCTTGATGAGGATCTTTTGGGACAGCTCCTCCTTCCCCTCAGCGCATCGAAACTACCGCTACAATTAAACAAGAGATGTGGTGTTAGTTCATTAGATGAGATGTAGTTCAGGAAATATGGTAGCTTACTTACGCAGAAATCGTGGAGCACAGCCTCGTACTTGGTTCCTTGGGTGGTGTCCTCGCCTAGCGTGTAGTCCTCCTAGCGAATAGCTGGCACTTCTGGAGTGCCAGCACCGCGTGACACCATCCCGGGGTAGTGGGTCTTGAGAAGACCATCCAGCACGTGCGACACGCTACGCCCCGGACCGAGCTTCTTGAACCTTTTTGTAAGATCAGAGAGCAAAAAAATATTAGTTACAATGTTTCCATAGATATATGCTGTAAAATGCAAGAAGAATTGTAAAACAATAGACAAAGTAGCGCGAAATGAAATAAAATTACTATAAATCTTACCCAGTACCCTCTGGCTGAACCAAAGGCCGAGACGCGGGGGGCACGTCCCGTGGGAGCAACACCGGAACCCGCAGGTACACCCCGCTGGTGACCTCCTACTCTCCCCCCTCCTCCTCCTCCTTCTCGGTGCAATCAGCTGGCGGGAGATAGTCCTCCGGCTGCTCCCTCTCCGGCTCCTCCACCCTGACCTCCTTCCCTCGACCACTCTCCCCTTCCGTCCTTGTCCTCCTCCACGCCGGAGGCCTACCACCGTCGGTCCTAGTCGAGGTACCGTCGGTTCTAGAACCTCCGCCTCTTCCCTACTGTGCCCTCCTCTGCTGCTCCATCCGGGGGGACTCCTGGTACACCGCGTCGATCTCCTTCGTCGCAGATGTCCGGCCTCTCGTTCTGCCCGAGCCCTTCCTCGTGCCCCTTCTGCCGCACCTGGACGACTCGGGCTCGCCCGAGGGGGTGTTGCTGCCGGCTCCGGGTCCTACTATGTTGCTACGGCCTGCAATGACAAACATTAAATCAATTAGTAATTAAATAGAAAGCATGTGAAGCAAATAAGAAATAAATGAAAATCATGTGGAGCAAACAGAAATAAATGAAAAGCATGGAAGAAAATAAAGAAAGTAAATTTAATATAAAGCATACATATATTGGTTTGTGTCGGGATCATCTGGATCTAGAGCACTAGTACCGATCAACGGATCATCGGCCTCATCATCACTATCACGCGTGTCATCAACGTCGGCCTCCCCATCTTCGGCGCCGTGGTTGTTCTGCGCACTTAATCACTCGAGAAATGCCAAGTCCACAAGGTCCTCAACCTCTTCTTCGACGTCGTCACCGCGGACGTATACTTCCATATCCTCACCTCCTGTCAAGTCGATTACGAAATGGCCCGTGGGACCATCATCCTCTTGGAAGAATTCTCCCTCATTTGTGTTCATATTGATGAGAGGGTTATAATCGGCGTCGATTGGCATTGGAAATTTACCATATGGAGACACCTTGTACGGGACATCGTAATCCCGCAGACGAGGAATAGTCCATGCGTATGGGAGGTAATATACTTGTGTCGCCTCTTGAGCCACGATATAGACATCTGGGCAGTCCAATATCTTCTCTCGATTAATTTCGACTAGCCCAACAACCGGTTCTCCTCTATAATGCACCGGATCGAACCACTTACACTTGAAAATAACAACCTTAGGATGCGGTCCTCCTAGTATTTTCCACTGTAGTTCGTATATTTCTTCAAGTATTCTGTAGTATTCTACTCCATTGCATACGGTTAACACTCCGCTATTTGTTGTGCTTCGATTAGGCCGATGCTGCTCGTAGATGTTGGTTCGGAAGCGAAACCCATTGACGACGTATGTGTCGTACCGACGAACCTTATAGTGAAAACTCATGGCAACGGTTCTCAACTCCTCGTTCATATCATGGTCTACGTTAGCATGTAGGTTCAACCGAAAAGCGTTAATTAGCGGCAAGTAAGACGGGATTGGTATGTTAAACATCAGCGAGGGGAATAGAAAGTACTTTGCCTCGTAACCAATCAATGTAATTTGGTTGGTTGTTGCCGGAACCCTCGCGGAGAAACTTGTCCTCCTCATGTACGGTAGGTTCATCGGCACTCGACCAATATTTAGCCACAAATTCCCTACAAAAAATATACGGGAAACTGGAGTTGGACCCAAATTTTTTTTGAAGAGTTGCGATAAAATTACCGGGGAGAGCACTAACTCTTGGTACTCTGTCGCCTCTTGTCGGTTTGTCAGGATATACAAGCTTATGCCGTTCCACACGTTGTGACTCAATTCTTGCATCCTGTGGCTGCCAGAAGTTCCAAGTTTGCCTTTGAAGAGGCTAAGCTCGGATTGGTGCTCGAGGGCGCCAGTGTTGTAACGAGACACTGGATTGTGCATGGTGGGAACATCCGGCGGATAATACGTTGTGATGACGTTCGCCACCTCCTCGAATATGAATGCCTAGACTATCGATGCTTCAATCTGACATTTGTTTCTAGCTTTGCTCATTAGGGTCTTTTGTAGCCTCTATGTTCCGTACAACCAACGACATTGCACTGGACCTCCCATTCGCGCCTCGGTGGGGAGGTGTAATATCATGTGTGCCATAGGAACAAAGAAGCTAGGCGGAAACATTGCCTCTAACTTGTAGATCAACTCTGGGGCCACCTTTTCCATGTCCGCAATAACGGTTGGAGATATCTCCTTAGCACAGAGAACACGGAAGAAATAGCTCAGCTCCGCCAGGACCCTCCAGTCTGCCTCGGGGATGAAGCCTCGAACCATTACTGGGAGTAGACGCTCGAGCCATATGTGGTAGTCATGACTCTTGAGCCCGATGATTTTCATGAGATCAATCCTGAGACCCCTTTTAAGATTCACCGCATACCCATCGGGGAACATCAACAAGGCGATCCACATGAGCGCTATCCTCCTTTGCTCCCTTGTAAGAACCACAGGGGCCTTTGGATTCCTCCATTTCTTTCCCCCGCCGGGTGGCTGCAACTCAAGATTTGGTCTATCGCAAAGCTTCTTTTGATCGAATCTAGCCTTGACGTTATCCCTCGATTATCAAGAATGTCAAACAGTATAGCGAAAACGGACTCCCCGATATTATTCTCGGTGTGCATCACATATATGTAGTGTGGCTGTTCGAGATCCGGGAAGTAAGGGAGACCCCACAGGGACGGCTTGTGAGTCCAGGCGTGTGTGACACCGTACCTCTTGAACTTGCCTGGTTTCTCGGGATCATCCTAGAGGTCGTTTAACTGAGCGAGTATCTGTTCACCGGACAATTTAGGAGGTGACGTCTTTGTGGCAACGGTATCTCTCGTGAAATTCTTGGTGTCTTGTCTGAATTCATGGTCAGCATGAAGAAACTGCCGATGCAGATCGAAGCAACAATACTTTTGACGCTCACTCAGCCAATGGAACTCCATAGCACTCTTGCACTGTGGGTATGGGAACTTCCCGTGAACGGACCAGCCTATGAACAGACCAAAATCCGGTAGGTCATGCAATGAGTACTGATACCAGACAAACATATTGAAGTGTGTTTTGGTAGCTCGGTCGTATGTCCGGAATCCCGTAACCCAAACTTCTTTCAGCTCATTCATCAATGGCTGCATTTACACACTCATATTTTTTCCGGGTAGTTGAGCCCCGGAATTATCAACGATAGGAACATGTACTTGTGTTGCATAATGGCAAACAAGGGCCAGGAACTGTATGAGGCAGCCGTCATACTATACAGATTGATTCCATCCGTCGACATGCCAATTCGCACATTCCGAGCATCGGCTGCTTTCACACCGTGTTTGTTGTCGAGATTCTTCCATGCTTGACCGTCCGATGGATTTATCATCATCTTCTTGCGTCTTCCTTAAATCTTTTCCCATCTTTGTGTCATGTCATCATTTTCGTAGTGTCCTTGTCCATGAAAAGTCGCTGAATCCTTGGTACGATTGGAAGATACCTAAGGATGTTGGCGGGGACAGCGCTTTGCCTCTTCTGACCATCACCCGGGTCTACCTCCACATATCTTGAGGATCCGCCCTTGGGATAGTAGCCGGCGTGCTCGTGTTCTTTCCTAAATAGGACGCATCCCTCCGGACAGGCATGGATCTGCTCGTATGGCATGTTAAGTGCACAGAGGATTTTGTTCGACCCGTAGAAGCTCAAAGGCAGAATGTGACCTTGAGGGAGCCAGCGACCAACGACAGTCATAATGTCATCAAAACAGTCTCGAGGAAGGTTATACTGGGCCTTGATAGCCATAATATCATCGATGGCCTTCAGCTGCATGTGTTCCGTGTGGGGGTGAAGAGGCGCAGCCGAGGACTAACATGTCATAGAAAGCCTTCGTGGCACCCTCTGGCTCCTCTTCTTCCACTCGTGCATCACGGAAGTTATTTACCATGTCTCCTAACAACCCGTTATCACGGTTGTCCTCGGAGTCAGACTCATCTTCTCCCGCTGCCTCCACTATGACACGGTCCTGCTCACCATGGTACGTCCACACGTAGTAGTTCTCCAGAAACCCAAATTTAACGAGGTCTATTCCAATCGAATGCCTGATTTTTATTCTGTTGTTCCTACATTTACCGCATAGACACCAAGCAGTAGATTTCCCCTCAGCAAACGCTTGATTCAAGAATCCATCCACCTTACGAAACCAGTCAGGACTAATCTTTGTTGCACTTTGGCGGCCAATGTACATCCACTCACGGGCAGCACGACCAGTCATCTTCCTCGGCTCTTTTGGTTGACAACTGTTATGATGTCTCCAAGTAATATGAAGCAAGTAATAATAAAATTATTCAATGTCGTCAATTTAATTACGGACAAATTTTATCTTTCCAAACATGCAAGGGTTCACCTACACTTCTAATAGGTAGGGGCCTAATCCCACCCGAGTATGTACAGATCGAGTCGCGTTCCATGTTCTACCCCGACCCGAGACGGAATTTCGGCAGCACCTCGCCGCTGTTCTTCAGAATACACGTCTCGATCTTGTCAAGCCGAGAGGGTGTGCATCCAAAGAACAACAGGGAGGCTCCGTCGAAATTCTGTCTCAGGACGTGATACAGCATGAAACGCGACTCGATCTACACATACTCGGGTTGTCTAAAAACGTGGACAATCCGGAGGAGTTACGGTTATAAATATGCAGAGACGGACAGTCCTGCATATTTATAAATTTGTAACCCTTCCGGACGGGAGATGCCTAGGGTTACGCGACTATGCATTAAAATAAACGTGGCATCGGCTCGAAGGCCAGGGCAGAGCAAGGGCCGGAAGAGCGGAGGAGAGGGAATTCTAGCTCACCTTGACCGCACGGGGCGAAAGCGAAGACGATGGAGCAGCAAGGAAGTAGAAGCTCGGGGACGCGCTTTTGTTTGAATAAAAGGATTCTTGTTTCACCGAGGAAAATAGGGAAGTTCTGGAAAGAGATAGACTATAAATGACATCTCTTATGTCAATAAGACCAAAGGGATGGATATTAAATGATAGGAAGTGCTAGGAAGTGAAATAGATTGAAATGGAGCCACTTTGGGCTTCCCTATGAATTGAGGCATGGAACGGCGCATCAGAGCACGCGGGGCCTACGCTGGTGGATGGCGGGACCTAGTCCATCTGAAAACACAGAACAACATATGTAAGCATGACAACATGAATATTAGGGTATCAGATGCCGTCCGCGAAAGGTGCAGTGCTTCTGTGCCGCTACCCACCGAGCTTCCGTGCCCCTTACCTCTATGGAATACCCTCGCCACCGGCCCCTACCTCTACGGTATAACCTCGCCAACACGCCCTATACAGGTATGGCACCGCCACCGCCATCTATACCTCTATGGCACGAACACCGCCACTGGTGCTCGAAACCCTAACACAGCTCTGACGGACAACGCCCACTCTCAAGGAAAGAGTACTAACATGTGGGGCCCACAAATTTTCTCTCGTTCCTGTCTTTTTCGGTAGTTAATTTCTACCATTTAATTCTTTTCCGGTTATTAATTTCTAACATCCGTAATTTCTTCCGGTGGTTAATAACTAAGTACTAACTATCCCTAATTTTTTCGATAGTTAATTTCTAACATCTAATTTTGTAAAATACCTAAGTAAACTAACCTAAGTACTAACTATCTACCTAACATAAAATTAACAATCTAATTAACAAAAAAAACAAAAAAAAAAACAGAGATTAAGGAGGCCTACCTCTGGTCGGGGAGAACGGCGCCCGGAGTTTGGAGGAGGTGCGGCAGCGGCGGCCCAAGCTAGGAGGAGAGGGGCGGTAGTGGCGGCCGGAACAGAGATGTGGCGACGGCGTGGGTGGAGGCGAGGGGAGGGGAGCGTGGTGACGGCGTGGGTGGAGGCGTGGCCCACGGCCGAAGAGGGGAGCGGCAGCAGCGTGGAGGACCGGCAACGGCGTGGATACGCGGCTGGCGCGGTGACGGGGGTGAGGTGGTTGGGTGAGGGGGGTGGGGGCGAGGTGGCCAACGTCGATGGGGGTGAGGTGGCTGGAGGCGACAACGGCTCGGTGAGGACGGCGGCGACGACGGCGTCGGAGGCGACAGACGGAACGGTGGCGGCGCGCAAAGTTTGTGTTCGATTTGGGGATTCTTTCCCCAAATCGAACGACCGGTGACCTAATACAGAGAACGTTTCCGTGTGCCAAGGTCTTTGTCGTGTGCCAAATGTTGGGGCACACGTCAAAGGACTAACTGTAGAAGGCCGCAAAGTCACTGCCACGTGGGTTCCGCGGTGAGATCTTTGCCGTGTGAATACACACGGCAACGATCTAGTTCCTCTTTGTCGTGTGCATACACACGGCAAAGACTGATTTTTATTTTTTTTATTTTTTGGCCCATCTTTTTTACTTTTCCTTTTATACAATAGGATTAAAATAATTATTATTAATAATATTACTAAGTAATTAGTCTCAACATGTTTATTGACAAGATTTCGACGCTCTCGAAACCCTCTTCGGTGAACCCCTCTCCTGGAACCCACCATAGAGAATTCGACGCCACAACCTATGTTGGGATCCCCTATCTTGTGTTGGGATCCCTTATCTAGGGGGTATCGCACCCCCTAGCTTGTGTTGGGATCTAGACGCTCCGTAGCCCCCCTCCGGTGAAACCCTAGACCTGTTGGAGAAATACCGGACTTATACAGAAACACGCGGTAACAGCGTCGAAAGGGGATAGAAATGTGGAACTAGTTGCTTGGTTGTGTTAGGGTAGGACATAGCAACCAAAAACACACTGGTAGAACACAATCCCGATGTTTCGTCCGATAAGGGAGTTTCACCCTATAAGCGCGTATAAACTCCATAGAGAGAAGTGGATGCCGATGAAGCGGCCCACACCCCGCAGTGCAATCTTTGACATCCAAATCCCACAACACATATATACTAACATGGTATGGCAACCCCTAGCTTGTGTTCAGATCCAGACGCTTCGTAGCCCCCCCCTCCGGTGAAACCCTAGACCCGCTGGAGAAATACCGGACTTATACGGAAACACGCGGTAACGGCGTCGAAAGGGGGCAGCAATGTGGAACTAGTTGCTTGGTTGTGTTAGGTTAGGCCATAGCAACCCAAAACACATTGGTAGAACACAACTCTTCGGAAGATTCCCGATGTTTCGTCCGATATGAGTTTGACCCTATAAGCGCGTGTAAACTCCATAGAGAGAAGTGGATGTCGGTGAAGCGGGCCACACCTCGGAGTGCAATCTTTGACATCCAAAGCACACAACACACCTATACTAACATGGTATGGAATCCCATAGCTTTTATTGGGATCCAGACTCTCCGTAGCCCCCCTCCGGTGAAACCATAGACCCGCTGGAGAAATACCGGACATATACGGAAACACGCGGTAATTGCGTCGAAAGGGGGGTAGCAATGTGGAACTAGTTGCTTGGTTGTTTTAGGGTAGGCCATACAACCCAAAACACATTGGTAGAACACAACTATTTGGAAGATTCACGATGTTTCGTCCGATAAAGGAGTTTTAGCCTATAAGCGCACGTAAACTCACAGGAGAGAAGTGGATGCCGGTGAAGCGGGTCACACCCCGGAGTGAAATATTTTCCATACAAAACACACAACACACCTATAACTACATGGTATGGCACCCCCTATCTTGTGTTGGGATCCAGACGCTCCGGAGCCCCCCCCCCAGTGAAACCCTATACTCGCTCGAGAAATACCGGACTTATACGGAAACACGTGGTAAGAGCGTCGAAAGGGGGTAGCAATGTGGAACTTTTTACTTCGTTGTGTTAGGGTAGTCCATAGCAACCCAAAACACTTTGGTAGAACACAATTCTTCGGAAGATTCCCGATGTTTCGTCCGATTCGGGAGTTTCACCCTATAAGCGCGTGTAAACTCAATAGAGAGAAGTGGATGCCGGTGAAGAGGCCCACACCCCGGAGTGCAATCTTTGACATACAAAGAACACAAAACACCTATACTAACATGGAATGGCACCCCCTATCTTGTGTTGGGATCCAGACGCTCCGTAGCCCCTTCTGGTGAAACCCTAGACCCGCTGGAGAAATACCGGACTTATACGGAAAAACATAGAGTGATGGGATCTTTGGCATCCAAGACACATGTCACACTCTCACACACATGGTATGGCATACCATGGTACTTGGTGGGATTCAGACGCTCCGGAGCCCCTCTCCGGTGAAACCCTAGCCCCGGTGCAGAAAAAGACGGGACTGCCGTTCTGGCCCCTCTACGTGAGCCGGAAGGGGGTAGAAAAGTGGAACTAGTTGCTTGGTTGTGTCATGTTAGGCCCGAGGAACACCCAAGACAATGGTAGGGCCGACCTCCTAGCAAGATTTCCCCCATTCCGTCTGATCCGGGAGTTTCGGGGTGTGAGCAGTCCTAGAACCCGGAAGAGAGAATCCGACGCTGGTGAGGCCATAACACAGAGAGTGATGGGATCTTTGGCATTCAATACACATGTAACACTTTAACACACATGTTATGGCATACCATGGGACTTGGTGGGATTCATACGCTCCGGAGCCCCTCTTTGGTGAAACCCTAGCCCCACTGCAGAAAAAGAGGAACTACCGTCCTGGCCCCTCTACGTGAGCCGGAACGGGGTAGCAAACTGGAACTAGTTGCTTGGTTGTGTCATGTTAGGCCCAAGTAACACCCAATACAATGTTAGGGACCACCTCAAGGAAAGATTCCCCCCGTTCCGTCAGATCCGGGAGTTTCGGGGTGTGAGCAGTCCTGGAACCCGGAAGAGAGAATCCGACGCTGGTCACGCCATAACACATAGGGTGATCGGATCTTTCGCATCCAAGACACATGGAACACTCTAACACACATGTTATGGCATACCATGGTACTTGGTTGGATTCATACGCTCCGGAGCCCCTCTCCGGTGAAACCCTAGTCCCGCTGCACAAAAATAGGAACAGCCGTCCTGACCCCTCTACGTGAGCCGGAAGGGGGTAGAAAAGTGGAAACTAGTTGATTGGTTGTGTCATGTTAGGACCAAGGACCACCAAATACAATTGTAGGGCCCACCTCCTAGCAAGGTTCCCCCCGTTCCGTCAGATCCGGGAGTTTCGAGGTGTGAGTAGTCCTGGAACCCGGAAGAGAGAATTCGACGCCGGTGACGCCATAACAGAGATAGTGATGGGATATTTGGCATCCAAGAAACATTTAACACTATAACACACATGGTATTTGATGCATGTAAAATGCATAGATGAATTTTGCATATTTTCACATGGTTTTCTATTACATATTGCATCATATAAGGGTATAATTCAATGTTTTATAGTATTTTGGGGTTAAATTACAAAGTCCCCCAACTTTTATGGAATTAACCCTGCCTGTCAGAAACCCCGTTTCCTATATTTTTGACGTTTCAGGGGGGAAACTTCCGCGAAATCACCTGAAAATCTGCGGGTTTCATTTTCTTGGAAGGAGAAGACTTGCGGGCGAAGGATCCACGTGAATTGGGCAAGGAGGCCCAAAAGAGGACCCTCACGCGGCCAGATTCCTAGGCCGCGTGAGAGGCCCCCTTTTGGCCCATGTGGCCCCAATTCCTTCCATCTTCGACTTACGTACTCCGTCTTGACCTAAAACCGACTATAAAAGGGTCCCTCATACCCTTACGGAGAAGAGCGCCGCCGAAACACCGAAACACCAAAACAGAGACCTGGAGTTCCATATTGGAGGGGGAAAACTCCGGCGGGGCGCCGCCGGTGTGATCTCCTACCCCTCCAACGTCATCTCCATGAAGAGGGAGTAGTCCACCCCAGGGCGATGGGTTTGTGGAAGTAGCACTTGTATCTGTCTCTCTATGTGCTTCACTAATTACATCCGTATGAGCTGCCTCACATGATTACGGGCACCGTTGTAATTCCTATGTTGTGGATCTTTTCTATGAGTTATTGAATCTGAGATTGCAATTGTTTCTCTTGAGTTATTTGAGTAGATGTATCTTATGTACCCCGTTGTTATTTGCTAGCTTTGATCAATCTAGTTCTTGAGAGCGTGTGTGGGGTGATGGGTGCATTAGTTGGAGTAACGGGGGGTGGCTAGTGCTGTGAAAGTGACAGAAGTTCAGCGATCCACTTAGGTTTTGTTAAACCTTTCTTAGTTACCACACTAGGGATAAAAAGGAGTACCTTGTTACCGGGATTTGAAGTGACACTAATCAATCTCCATGACTAGATCTAACAAGTTCTTACTTCAACTTCATGTCACATTGCTTAAAATACTCTGGTTTTCCTTAATTATCGAGGTGTTATGATTATTTCGCATCTTGGTGGAGTATAAGAGCGATCAATATGACCGTAGAGATCTCTATGCTAGGACGTGATGCCCATATGAAAGTACTCAATGTTAAACATGTTATTGTAATCTCACATGTAATTCTTTATGTCCACCGTCTACCACTTTATTTGAGAGAATGCAAGTGTGAAACCATGAACCCCAGTCCTATTTTAATTATAAGAAAATACTCTAGTTACTTTGCTGCAATTTACTTTACTTGCACTTTACTTTACTTGCATCTCCAATTCGAATTTACATTATCTCCATCACCACTTGCATCACAAAAATACAAAAACAATCCACTGCATATTTATTTTCTCATTTGCATTTAGTAGTAGATTTAATTATTGCACATTTACTTTCAGTTTTGAATTGCAATTTAGAAGTCTCCACACCTTGTGCTTGACAACCACTTTGTGAGGTTGAGGGCACAAAACTCTCTATTTGTTTGTAGGATCCTGGAGGAAGCTTGGAAGACAACTGCTGAAATACTGCTCCCAAGTTCGATATAAACCCTCGAGTCACCCTCGTGGGGAAGAAGGCTTGCCACTAGCTACACACACTTCACTTGGAGTCTCAACCTAGCCATCAAGCGTTTTTCTGGCGCCGTTGCCAGGGAGCCATAGGTGAAGGAGTTGTCCAAGGGAGCTCACAAGAAGTCTTCATCACCAACAAGGTTTGCAAACACCTAAGCTTGGGGAGGTTGCACCTACGTGAGTACCGTCCTTTCTATCTCCACCTTCTTTCAAGTAGATTGTTTTGTTTCTTGTCTTGTTTTTGTTTTTGTTTTGTTTTTGTTCTTGTTTTTGTTTTGTCTTGCATATTTTATTTTAGTTTGCATTTTAGTTTTGCACTTAGTTATCTAGTTTATTTTAGTATTTCGAATTTGCTTAGTTACTTTACTTTTTAGTTTTGCATAAAAAATTAAAAACTACATAAAAACTTGGAAAATGGAGCAGATAACTTATTGGCCATTCAGTGTTAGGAATTTCCCTCAAGAGCTAAATATTCCCGTTGAAAATTAGAGGTAGATCCTAGTGTTATTAAAATGATTTATGAATCTCGTTTCTATGGAAAGCCTAAAGAAGACCCTTTGTTCCATCTTAAGAGATTTGATGAAAGATATAAAACTTTGAACTTGAATCATGCAAACATCAACACTACTAAAGTTAAACTCTTTCCCTACTCACTAGGAGGCAAAGCATTCGATTGGATATTAAGATGGCCTCCTAGCAATTTTACTACTTGGTTCAACTTAAGGGCTGCATTTATTGAAAGGTTTTGTCATGCTGAAAAGAATTACAATGTTAAACAATTGCTCATTACCTTTAAACAAGAAAAAGATGAATCAATGATACAAGCATGGGAGAGATTTAGAAGTAGAGCATATGGAATAGGGCATGGCTTTAGAGATTGGATACTTATGCATATGTTTATAAGGGACTTTCTGAAACTTCTAGAGCCTTTTAGATAACGAATGTGGGGATCTTTTACTAGTACTAATGCTACAAATACCCATGTTTTGCTTGAAAGTTTTCTCTTAGAGGTTAAAATTAAAGAGAGCTTAAAAAAGGCTGAAGTACCCGAGGATATTTTTGATGATCGCTATGAGATTTTTAATATGCATAATAGAAAAGGAAAAGTAGAGGAAATTATGATGCTTACTGAAATTAAGGATCCATTGCTTGATTTAGAAAAAATTAGCTTGCAAGAACTTATTGCTACTCTACAAAAATTTGCTAGTGATCCCACTATAAATGTTAATCAACTTGGCTTTGGATCTTATATTGCTAATCATGTCTTGCAAGAAAAAATTGCTAGGTACAAGAATGAGGCCATGATACCTCCTAAGCTTGGGGATGCATGGATCCCCAAGGTGCTAGTTTCAATTGAAAAAGAAATTCACCATGCTATGTTAGATCTAGGTTCTAGTGTATCGGTACTCTCTAAAGAATTATATGAATTGCTAGAACTAGAAAAATTAGAAAAGTGCTCAAGTGAATTTGTCCTTGCTGATAACTCTACTAAACATGCTATAGGACAAGTAAAAGATGTTATGATTTAATTGCACATGACTTTCGTACCCGTTGATTTCATTATTATGGATATGGGGGATAAATACCCTAGTCCTATTATTTTGGGTAGACCTTTTCTTCGTACTACAGGTGCAAGCATAGACTCCAAGGAAGGGAATGTAAAGTTTCAGTTCCCTCACAAGAAAATCATGGAGCACTTCCCAAGGAAGAGGGGCACGCTGAAGAACAGGCTCCCTCATGAGCTTTATCCCTCTTGATTATCAAGTAAGTAAAGCCTAGCTATATGGCTATAAAGAAAGCGCTTTACGGGAGGAAACCCGGTTGTTTTTGTTTGGATTTTCCTTGTGTCCTCTTGCTGTCTCAAGAGATTAGTTTTTTTGTTTTAATTCTGGATTTTTCAATAAAGAGTCAAGTCGAACCCATTTGGACTTATAAGTTGCTATCCTAGTGCATGAAATTTCTGATTCAGCACGAGTCTGCTCACCGTATGATTTTACGTTTCTTATTGGTATGTCTGATTGAGCTAATTTTTTAGTATGTTCTGAAACTTTTTGTCCTATTTAAGCAAAAAAATTGGATTAATTTTTTGACGAGTCTAGCGTAGGGAAAAACGTTCGTTTTGCTGCTGCTGCTTTTCTGGACAGATTCTGCCTTCTTTTGTTTTATGCACTCTTTGGGCTTGGGAATCGAATTTCCATGATTCTTTCAAGCAAGAGAGTGAACATACAACATAATTAACCTTATTGTATATCTACTGGATCATTTTATTTGGAATTTTGCACAGCAAGCATGTGATTTGTTTGTTCTTGATAATCTCACCCCACAGAAAAAGAATGGGAGAAACATGTTTTGTGAAGTTTTTTTCACAGGGTATAGAGGAGCTGCGCCTCAAGACATCCAAGAATGGTGAAAGCCATAAGCTTGGGGATGTGATGAACACCCCACTGGAGCTACACTCTTTTGGTTAGCACACGTCTACTTTCCGTTTTTCTAAGCAAAGCATTTATCATAGAGACTTGAAGCGTCTAGTTTTTGTTTTTATTTTTGTTTTGATAAGACCACCACCATCATTTTATATGAGATTGAGCTACTGGAGTTTGGGGTTGGAATGTATTGGATGGTAGTATTATGACTTGGAATAGGGATGCCATGGTTGACTTGAAGAGCTACATATGTTTGCATGATTTATAGGCTTTTTATGTGTAGAAATTTGCAATAATGTTGTCTTGAGCTATCTCTTATTCATGTCCTTGATGTTAATTGCTGGTTTATTTAGTTTGTCATGAAATGAGTATTTCTATGGACATATGCATGCATAGTATCTGGTCAACTATCTCCCTCTTGCTAGCCCAAAAATTTAAAAATTCCAACAAGTAAAAACTTGTTTCCAACACTCCTTAGCCAAGTATTTCCAGTGAGTCCACCATATCTTCCCATTAGCTTCATTGCTATTCCGAGTATGCTCACCATGTTATTGTGATATTTATGTTCTAAATTAAGATATTCACTTTATTAATTGTCATGGGTTGAACTTGGGATAGGACTCTCACGAACTTATGAAGGCACACTTTACTTTTTATGCATCTAATAAACATGACCCAATAATGGGAGCCACAAGTTTTGCGTTTGACAAGTGTGTGGTTGGGAGCTATCTATAAAGGTGTATCACCGGAAAGCTTTCAACATTGCACAAAAAAATTTACATTTGGTTGATATCATGTACTATTGTTTTTGGACTCCTGCCATGCCGAAATGAAATAGAGGAATAGTAAGTTTTGATGAGTAAGTATCTATATGACTAGAGAAACGCATTGGGCCGCTAACCCAAGCCATGCTTTATCATGGTGGAAATTTACTTACAGCTTGAGTGACTCTACAACACATCCTATAATAAAATAAGAAGCTATGCATAATAGTGAATGAAAATAAAAAGGATGATGAGTCTACTCCGTTTGTTCATCTTGTCATTGTAACATGGGCTTGTTTCCATGTCATGGGGCAAGAGGTACCTCTTTGCGGTTCTCTATGATGTCATTAATACTTATTATGACTGTACAAAGCTTATTAGGAATCTTAAGTTGAGTAATCATGGAGTAGGTTTTCACACTCACGGGGCATGAGGCTTTCAACCACCTTGTCATTCTCATTACTTCAATACTCACAATTTTAAGATGCTAGTGATAAAGGGGCAATGAGAGTCCTAGATCAATGGATACCACATTTCAATTAGTAATTTTAGTTGAATAATTTTAGAGGCTAAATAAGACTTGATCATGTTTTACCTCTACTCAATTTTCTCCAAAGTGTCCACCATATTTTCTATTCTCCATTATGCTATTCTTTGACAAATATAGGACTTTATTTTCATTTTGTGTATGCATTTGGTCCATAGTGCTTTTATTTCATTATACACTTTGTGAACTTTCATGAAGCATCTTTGCTTGCATATTTTATATTTCTTACAACATGAATTGTATATTGCTACTCATTTCTAGTATTAATCATTTGATTATATGTAGCATGAATAATCCTCCTTGATATCCCATGATTGTTTCAGTATGCAAAAACCCATCTTAGTTTTATCACCTTCATACTCGAGGACGAGCATGGGTTAAGCTTGGGGATGTTGATGCATGTAAAATGCATAGATGAATTTTGCATATTTTCACATGGTTTTCTATTACATATTGCATCATATAAGGGTATAATTCAACGTTTTATAGTATTTTGGGGTTAAATTACAAAGTCCCCCAAATTTTATGGAATTAACCCTGCCTGTCAGAAACCCCGTTTTCTATATTTTTGATGTTTCAGGGGGCAAACTTCCGCGAAATCACCTGAAAATCTCCAGGGGTTATTTTCTTGGAAGGAGAAGACTTGCGGGCGAAGGATCCACGAGAATTGGGCAAGGAGGCCCAAAAGAGGACCCTCCACGCGGCCAGATTCCTTGGCCGCGTGAGAGGACCCCTTTTGGCCCCTGTGGCCCCAATTCCTTCCATCTTCGACTTACCGACTCCGTCTTGACCTAAAACTGACTATAAAAAGGGTCCCCCATACCCTTACGGAGAAGAGCGCCACCGAAACACCGAAACAGAGACCTGGAGTTCCAGATTGGAGGGGAAAAACTCCGGCGGGGCGCCGCCGGTGTGATCTCCTACCCCTCCAACGTTATCTCCATCGACATCTCCATGAAGAGGGAGTAGTCCACCCCAGGGCTATGGGTTTGTGGAAGTAGCACTTGTATCTGTCTCTCTATGTGCTTCACTAATTAGATCTGTATCAGCTGCCTCACATGATTACGGGCACCGTTGTAATTCCTATGTGGTGGATCTTTTCTATGAGTTATTGAATCTGAGATTGCAATTGTTTCTCTTGAGTTATTTGAGTAGATGTATCTTATGTACCCCGTTCTTATTTGCTAGCTTTGATCAATATAGTTCTTGAGAGCGTGTGTGGGGTGATGGGTGCATTAGTTGGAGTAACGGGGGGTGGCTAGTGCTGTGAAAGTGACAGAAGTTCAGCGATCCACTTAGGTTTTGTTAAACCTTTCTTAGTTACCTCACTAGGGATAAAAAGGAGTACCTTGTTACCGGGGATTTGAAGTGACACTAATCAATCTCCATGACTACATCTAGCAAGTTCTTACTTCAACTTCATGTCACATTGCTTAAAGCTATACTCTGGTTTTTCCATAATTATCGAGGTGTTATGATTTATTTTGCATCTTGGTGGAGTATAAGAGGGATCAATATGACCGTAGAGATCTCTATGATAGGACGTGATGACCATATGAAAGTACTCAATGTTAACATGTTATTGTAATCTCACATGTAATTCTTTATCTCCACCGTCTACCACTTTATTTGAGAGAATGAAAGTGTGAAACCATGAACCCCGGTCCTATTTTAATTATAAGAAAACACTCTAGTTACTTTGCTGCAATTTACTTAACTTGCACTTTACTTTACTTGCATCTCCAATTCGAATTTACATTATCTCCATCACCACTTGCATCACAAAAATACAAAAACAATCCATTGCATATTTATTTTCTCATTTGCATTTAGTAGTAGATTTAATTATTGCACATTTACTTTCAGTTTTGCATTGCAATTTAGAAGTCTCACACCTTCTTCTTGACAACCACTTGGTGAGGTTGAGGGCACAAAACTCTCTATTTGTTTGCAGGATCCTGGAGGAAGCTTGGAAGACAACTGCTAAAATACTGGCTCCCCAAGATTTCGATATAAACCCTCGAGTCACCCTCGTGGGGAAGAAGGCTTGCCACTAGCTACACACTCTGCACTAGGAGTCTCAACCTATCCATAAGTATTGAATACCATGGGACTTTTTGGGATTCAGATGGTCCGAAGCCCCTCTACGGTGAAACCCTATCCCCGCTGTAGAAAAAGACGGAACTGATGTCCTGGCGCAAGGGGTTGCAAAGTGGAACTAGTTTCTTGGTTGTATCATGTTAGGACCAAGGAACACAAAATACAATGTTAGGGACCACTTATTGGCAATGTTCCCCCCATTATGTCAGATCCGGATGTTTTTGGGTGTGAGCAGTCTTGGAACCCGGAAGAGAGAATCCGACGCTGGTGAGGCAAAAACATAGAGAGTGATGGGATCTTTGGCATACAAGACACATGGCATGGCATACCATGGGACCTGGTGGGATTCAGACGATCCGGAGCCCCTCTACGGTGAAACCCTAGCCTCGTTGCAGAAAAGGACGGAACTGCCGTCCTAGCCCCTCTACGTGAGCCGGAAGGGGGTATAACGGTGGAACTAGTTGCTTGGTTGTGTCATGTTAGGACCAAGTAACACCCAATACAATTGCAGGGCCCACCTCCTATCAAGATTCCCCCCGTTCCGTCTAATCCGGGAGTTTCGGGGTGTGAGCAGTCCTGGAACCCCGAAGAGAGAATCTGACGCCAGTAAGGCCAGAACACAGAGAGTGATGGGATCTTTGGAATCCAAGACACATGGAAAACTCAAACACACACGGTATGGCATAACATGGGACTTGGTGGGATTCAAACGCGCCGGAGCCCCTCTCCGGTGAAACCCTAGCCCCGCTGCAGAAAAAGATGAAACTGCCGTCCTGGCCCCTCTACGTAAGCCGGAAGGGGGCATAAAAGTGGAACTAGTTGCTTGGTTGTGTCATTTTAGGCCCAAGGAACACCCAAGAAAATGGTAGGTCCCACCTCCTGGCAAGATTCCCCCCGTTCCGTCAGATCCGGGGGTCTCGGGGTGTGAGTAGTCCTGGAACCCGGAAGAGAGAATCCGACGCTGGTGAGGCCATAACACGTAGGGTGATGGGATATTTGGCATACAAGACACATGGCACACTCTAACACACATGTTATGGCATACCATGGAACTTAGTGGGATTCTGACGCTCCGGAGCCCCTCTCCGGTGAAACCCTAGCCCCGCGGCAGAAAAAGACGGAACTGCCGTCCTAGCCCCTCTATGTGAGCCGGAAGGGGTAGAAAAGTGGAACTAGTTGCTTGTTTGTTTCATTTTAGGACCAAGGAACACCCAATACAGTGGTAGGGCCGACCTCTTGGCAATATTCCCCCCATTCCGTCAGATCCGGGAGTTTTGGGGCGTGAGTAGTCCTAGAACCCGGAAGAGAGAATCCGGCTCCGGTGAGACCATAACACAGAGAGTGATGGGATCTTTAGCATCCAAGACACATGGAACACTCTCACACACATGTTATTTCATACCTTGGGACTTGGTGGGATTCAGACGCTCCGGAGCCCCTCTCCGGTGAAACCGTAGCCCCGCTGCAGAAAAAGACGGAACTGCCGTCCTGACCCCTTTACGTAAGCCGGAAGAGGGCATAAAACTGGAACTAGTTGCTTGGTTGTGTAATTTTAGGCCCAAGGAACACCCAATACAATGGTAGGTCCCACCTCCTAGAAAGATTCCCCCCGTTCCGTCAGATCCGCGAGTCTCGGGGTGTGACCAGTCCTGGAACCCGGAAGAGAGAATCCGACGCTGGTGAGGCCATAACACGGAGAGTGATGGGATCTTTTGCATACAAGACACATGGAACACTCTAACACACATGGTATGGCATACCATGGGACTTGGTGGGATTCTGACGCTCCGGAGCCCCTCTCCGGTGAAACCCTAGCCCCCCTGCAGAAAAAGACGGAACTGCCGTCATGGCCCCTCTACGTGAGCCGGAAGGGGCAGAAAAGCGGAACTAGTTGCTTTTTTTTTAATTTTAGGCCCAAGGAACACCCAAGACAGTTGTAGGGAGCACCTTTTGGCAATATTCCCCCCGTTCTGCAGATCCGGGAGTTTTGGGGTGTGAGTAGTCCTAGAACCCGGAAGAGAGAATCCGACGCCGGTGAGGCCATAACACAGAGAGTGATGGGATCTTTGGCATCCAGGACACATGGAACACTCTAAAACACATTTTATTTCATACCATGGGACTTGGTGGGATTCAGACGCTCCGGAGCCCCTCTCCGGTGAAACCCTAGCCCCGCTGCAGAAAAAGACGGAACTGCCATCCTGGCCCCTCTACGTGAGCCGGAAGGGGGCATAAAAATGGAACTAGTTGCTTTTTTGTGTCATGTTATGAGCAAGTAACACCCAAGACAATGTTAGGGCCCACCTCCTAGCAATATTCCCCTCGTTCCGTATGATCCGGGAGTTTCGGGGTGTGAGCAGTCCTGGAACGTAGAAGAGAGAATCTGACGCCGGTGAGGCCATAACACAGAGAGTGATGTGATCTTTGGCATCCAATACACATGGAACACTCTAACACATATGTTATGGCATACCGTGGTACTTGGTGGGATTCACACGCTCCGGAGCCCCTCTCCGGAGAAACCCTTGCCCCGCTGCAGAAAAAGACAGAACTGCCGTCCTGGCCCCTCTACGTGAGCCGGAAGGGGGTAGAAAAGTGACACTAGTTGCTTGGTTGTGTCATTTTAGGCCCAACTAACATCCAAGACAATCGTAGGGCCCACATCCTAGCAAGATTCCCCCTCTTCCGTCAGATCCGGGAGTTTCGGGGTGTGAGCAGTCCTAGAACCGGGAAGAGAGAATCCGACGCCGGTGAGGCCATAACACAGAGAGTGATGGGTTCTTTGGCTTCCAATACACATGGAAAACTATAACACACATGGTATGGCATAACATGGGACTTGGTGGGATTCAAACGCGTCGGAGCCCCTCTCCGGTGAAACCCTAGCCCCGTTGCAGAAAAAGACGGAACTACCGTCCTGGCCCCTCTACGTAAGCCGGAAGGGGGCATAAAAGTGGAACTAGTTGCTTTTTTGTGTCATTTTAGGCACAAGGAACACCCAAGACAATGGTAGGTCCCACACCCTGGCAAGATTCCCCACGTTACGTCAGATCCGGGGGTCTCGGGTGTGAGTAGTCCTAGAACCCAGAAGAGAGAATCCGACGCTGGTGAGGCCATAACACGGAGAGTGATGGGATATTTGGCATACAAGACACATGGAACACTCTAACACACATGTTATGGCATACCATAGAACTTCGTGGGATTCTGATGCTCCGGAGCCCCTCTCCGGTGAAACCCTAGCCCCGCTGCAGAAAAAGACGGAACTGCCGTCCTAGCCCCTCTACGTTGAGCCGGAAGGGGTAGAAAAGTGGAACTAGTTTCTTGTTTGTTTCATTTTAGGCCCAAGGAACACCCAAGACAGTGGTAGGTACCACCTCTTGGCAATATTCCCCCCGTTCTGTCAGATCGGATAGTTTTGGGGTGTGAGTAGTCCTAGAACCCGGAAGAGAGAATCCGACGCCGGTGAGGCCATAACACAGAGAGTGATGGGATCTTTGGCATCCAAGACACATGGAACACTCTCACACACATGTTATTTCATACCATGGGACTTTGTGGGATCCAGACGCTCTGGAGCCCCTCTCCGGTGAAACCCTAGCCCCGCTGCAGAAAAAGACGGAACTGCCATCCTGGCCCCTCTACGTGAGCCGAAAGGGGCAGAAAAGTGGAACTAGTTGATTTTTTGTGTCATGTTAGGCCCAAGGAACACCCAAGACAATGGTAGGTCCCACCTCATAGCAATATCCCCCCCGCTCCGTATGATCCGGGAGTTTCGGGGTGTGAACAATCCTGGAACATAGAAGAGAGAATCTGACGCCCGTGAGGCCATAACATAGAGAGTGATGGGATATTTTGGATACAAGACACATGGAACACTCTAAAACACATGTTATTTCATACCATGGGACTTGGTGGGATTCAGACGCTCCGGAGCCCCTCTCCGGTGAAACCCTAGCCCCGCTGCAGAAAAAGACGGAACTGCCATCCTGGCCCCTCTACGTGAGCCGAAAGGGGCAGAAAAGTGGAACTAGTTTCTTGGTTGTGTCATTTTAGGCCCAAGGAACACCCAAGACAATGGTAGGTCCCACCTCCTGGAAAGATTCCCCCTGTTCCGTATGATCCGGGAGTTTCGAGGTGTGAGGAGTCCTGGAACCTAGAAGAGAGAATCTGAAGCCGGTGAGGCCATAACACAGAGAGTGATGTGATCTTTGGCATCCAAGACACATGTCAGACTCTAACACACATGTTATGGCATACCGTGGTACTTGGTGGGATTCACACGCTCCGGAGCCCCTCTCCGGTGAAACCCTAGCCCCGTTGCAGAAAAAGACGGAACTACCGTCCTGGCCCCTCTACGTAAGCCGGAAGGGCGTGGAAAAGTGGAAATAGTTGCTTGGTTGTGTAATTTTAGGCCCAAGTAACATCCAAGACAATCGTAGGGCCCACCTCCTAGCAAGATTCCCCCCGTCCCGTCAGATCCGAGAGTTTCGGGGTGTGAGCAGTCCTAGAACCGGGAAGAGAGAATCCGACGCCGGTGAGGCCATAACACAGAGAGTGATGGGTTCTTTGGCTTCCAATACACATGGAAAACTATAACACATATGGTATGGCATAAAATGGGACTTTGTGGGATTCAAACGCGCCGGAGCCCCTCTCCGATGAAACCCTAGCCCCGCTCCAGAAAAAGACGGAATTGCCGTCCTGGCCCCTGTACGTAAGCCGGAAGGGGGCATAAAAGTGGAACTAGTTGCTTGGTTGTGTCATTTTAGGCCCAAGGAACACCCAAGACAATTGTAGGTCCCACCTCCTGGCAAGATTTCCCCCGTTCCGTCAGATCCAGGGGTCTCGGGGTGTGAGTAGTCCTGGAACCCGGAAGAGAGAATCCGACGCTGGTGAGGCCATAACACGGAGAGTGATGGGATATTTTGCATACAAGACACATGGCACACTCTAACACACATGGTATGGCATACCATGGAACTTCGTGGTATTCTGACGCTCCGGAGCCCCTCTCCGGTGAAACCCTAGCCCCGCTGCAGAAAAAGACGGAACTGCCGTCCTAGCCCCTCTACGTGAGCCGGAAGGGGGTAGAAAAGTGAAACTAGTTGCTTGGTTGTGTCATTTTAGGCCCAACTAACATCCAAGACAATCATAGGGCCCACCTCCTAGCAAGATTCCCCCTCTTCCGTCCGATCCGGGAGTTTCGGGGTGTGAGCAGTCCTAGAACCGGGAAGAGAGAATCCGACGCCGGTGAGGCCATAACACAGAGAGTGATGGGTTATTTGGCTTCCAATACACATGGAAAACTATAACACACATGGTATGGCATAACATGGGACTTGGTGGGATTCATACGCGCCGGAGCCCCTCTCCGGTGAAACCCTAGCCCCGTTGCAGAAAAAGACGGAACTACCGTCCTGGCCCCTCTACGTAAGCCGGAAGGGGGCATAAAAGTGGAACTAGTTGCTTGTTTGTGTCATTTTAGGCACAAGGAACACCCAAGACAATGGTAGGTCCCACCTCCTGGCAAGATTCCCCCCGTTCCGTCAGATCCGGGGGTCTCGGGGTGTGGTAGTCCTAGAACCCGGAAGAGAGAATCCGACGCCGGTGAGGCCATAACACAGAGAGTGATGGGATCTTTGGCATCCAAGACACATGGAACACTCTCACACACATTTTATTTCATACCATGGGACTTGGTGGGATTCAGACGCTCCGGAGCCCCTCTCCGGTGAAACCCTAGCCCCGGTGCAGAAAAAGACGGAACTGCCATCCTGGCCCCTCTTCGTGAGCCGAAAGGGGCAGAAAAGTGGAACTAGTTGATTTTATGTGTCATGTTAGGCCCAAGGAACACCCAAGAAAATGGTAGGGCCCACCTCATAGCAATATTCCCCCCGCTCCGTATGATCCGGGAGTTTCGGGGTGTGAACAATCCTGGAATATAGAAGAGAGAATCTGACGCCCGTGAGGCCATAACATAGAGAGTGATGGGTTTGGGATACAAGACACATGGCACACTCTAAAACACATGTTATGGCATACCGTGGTACTTGGTGGGATACAAACGCTCCGGAGCCCCTCTCCGGTGAAACCCTAGCCCCGCTGCAGAAAAAGACGGAACTGCCGTCCTGGCCCCTCTACGTAAGCCGGAAGGGGGCATAAAAGTGGAACTAGTTGCTTGGTTGTGTAATTTTAGGCCCAAGGAACACCCAAGACAATGGTAGGTCCCACCTCCTGGAAAGATTCCCCCTGTTCCGTATGATCCGGGAGTTTCGAGGTGTCAGCAGTCCTGGAACCTAGAAGAGAGAATCTGAAGCCGGTGAGGCCATAACACAGAGAGTGATGTGATCTTTGGCATCCAAGACACATGTCACACTCTAACACACATGTTATGGCATACCGTGGTACTTGGTGGGATTCACACGCTCCGGAGCCCCTCTCCGGTGAAACCCTAGCCCCGCTGCAGAAAAAGACGGAACTGCCATCCTGGCCCCTCTACGTGAGCCGGAAGGGGGCAGAAAAGTGGAACTAGTTGCTTTTTTGTGTCATTTAGGACAAAGGAACACCCAAGACAATGGTAGGGCCCACCTCCTGCCCTCCGTATGATCCGGGAGTTTCGGGGTGTGAGCAGTCCTGGAACCTAGAAGAGAGAATCTGACAGCGGTGAGGCCATAACACAGAGAGTGATGTGATCTTTGGCATCGAAGACACATGTCACACTACACACATGTTATGTCATACCGTGGTACTTGGTGGGATTCACACGCTCCGGAGCCCCTCTCCGGTGAAACCCTAGCCCCGCTGCAGAAAAAGACGGAACTGCCGTCCTGGCCCCTCTACGTAAGCCGAAGGGGCATAAAAGTGGAACTAGTTGCTTGGTTGTGTAATTTTAGTCCCAAGGAACACCCAAGACAATGGTAGGTCCCACCTCCTGGAAAGATTCCCCTGTTCCGTCAGATCGCGAGTCTCGGGGTGTGACCAGTCCTGAAACCCGGAAGAGAGAATCCGACGCAGGTGAGGCCATAACATGGAGAGTGATGGGATATTTTGCATACAAGACACATGGCACACTCTAACACACATTTTATTTCATACCATGGGACTTGGTGCGATTCAGACGCTTCGGAGCCCCTCTCCGGTGAAACCCTAGCCCCGCTGCAGAAAAAGACGGAACTGCCATCCTGGCCCCTCTACGTGAGCCGGAAGGGGGCAGAAAAGTGGAAATAGTTGCTTTTTTGTGTCATGTTAGGACCAAGGAACACCCAAGACAATGGTAGGGCCCACCTCCTAGCAATATTCCCCTCGTTCCGTATGATCCGGGAGTTTCGGGGTGTGAGCAGTCCTGGAACCTAGAAGAGAGAATCTGACAGCGGTGAGGCCATAACACAGAGAGTGATGTGATCTTTGGCATCCAAGACACATGTCACACTCTAACACATTTATGGCATACCGTGGTACTTGGTGGGATACACACGCTCCGGAGCCCCTCTCCGGTGAAACCCTAGGCCCGTTGCAGAAAAAGACGGAACTGCCGTCCTGGCCCCTCTATGTGAGCCGGAAGGGGGTAGAAAAGTGAAACTAGTTGCTTGGTTGTGTCATTTTAGGCCCAACTAACATCCAAGACAATCGTAGGGCCCACCTCCTAGCAAGATTCCCCCTCTTCCGTCAGATCCGGGAGTTTCGGGGTGTGAGCAGTCCTAGAACCGGGAAGAGAGAATCCGACGCCGGTGAGGCCATAACACAGAGAGTGATGGGTTATTTGGCTTCCAATACACATGGAAAACTATAACACACATGGTCTGGCATAACATGGGACTTGGTGGGATTCAAACGCGCCGGAGCCCCTCTCCGGTGAAACCCTAGCCCCGTTGCAAAAATAGACGGAACTACCGTCCTGGCCCCTCTACGTAAGCCGGAAGGGGGCATAAAAGTGGAACTAGTTGCTTGTTTGTGTCATTTTAGGCACAAGGAACACCCAAGACAATGGTAGGTCCCACCTCCTGGCAAGATTCCCCCCGTTCCGTCAGATCCGGGGGTCTCGGGTGTGAGTAGTCCTGGAACCCGGAAGAGAGAATCCAACGCTGGTGAGGCCATAACACGGAGAGTGATGGGATATTTGGCATACAAGACACATGGAACACTCTAACACACATGTTATGGCATACCATAGAACTTCGTGGGATTCTGACGCTCCGGAGCCCCTCTCCGGTGAAACCCTAGCCCCGCTGCAGAAAAAGACGGAACTGCCGTCCTAGCCCCTGTACGTGAGCCGGAAGGGGTAGAAAAGTGGAACTAGTTGCTTTTTTGTTTCATTTTAGGCCCAAGGAACACCCAAGACAGTGGTAGGTACCACCTCTTGGCAATATTCCCCCCGTTCCGTCAGATCCGGGAGTTTTGGGGTGTGAGTAGTCCTAGAACCCGGAAGAGAGAATCCGATGCCGGTGAGGCCATAACACAGAGAGTGATGAGATCTTTGGCATCCAAGACACATGGAACACTCCCACACACATGTTATTTCATACCATGGGACTTGGTGGGATTCAGACGCTCCGGAGCCCCTCTCCGGTGAAACCCTAGCCCCGCTGCAGAAAAAGACGGAACTGCCATCCTAGCCCCTCTACGTGAGCCGAAAGGGGCAGAAAAGTGGAACTAGTTGATTTTTTGTGTCATGTTAGGCCCAAGGAACAACCAAGGCAATGGTAGGGCCCACTTCATAGCAATATTCCCCCCGCTCCGTATGATCCGGGAGTTTCGGGGTGTGAACAATCCTGGAACATAGAAGAGAGAATCTGACGCCCGTGAGGCCATAACATAGAGAGTGATGGGATCTTTGGGATACAAGACACATGGCACACTCTAAAACACATGTTATGGCATACCGTGGTACTTGGTGGGATACAAACGCTGCGGAGCTCCTCTCCGGTGAAACCCTAGCCCCGCTGCAGAAAAAGACGGAACTGCCGTCCTGGCCCCTCTACGTAAGCCGGAAGGGGGCATAAATATGGAAATAGTTGCTTGGTTGTGTAATTTTAGGCCCAAGGAACACCCAAGAAAATGGTAGGTCCCACCTCCTGGAAAGATTCCCCCTGTTCCGTCAGATCCGCGAGTCTCGGGGTGTGACCAGTCCTGAAACCCGGAAGAGAGAATCCGACGCAGGTGAGGCTATAACACGGAGAGTGATGGGATATTTTGCATACAAGACACATGGCACACTCTAATACACATTTTATTTCATACCATGGGACTTGGTGCAATTCAGACGCTCCGGAGCCCCTCTCCGGTGAAACCCTAGCCCCGCTGCAGAAAAAGACGGAACTGCCATCCTCGCCCCTCTACGTGAGCCGGAAGGGGGCAGAAAAGTGGAATGTCGGGGGGATACCCCCGAGTAGGGTAAAGGCAAGTGCTAAAGGGCAAGATCAGAAGAGACACTTGGCAGAGTAGCGGCTACCCGGTACTCGCCACCTGGTCGTCCGCTATTCGGCCGTACGCACTGAAGGCCAGGAGGAAGAATCAGAGAAATCATTCTCCTCCGGGTAGAGGAAGTGGTCCGAGTAGAAATGGCGGTCTCCTACTCGGGCCATAAGTCAAAGGAGCCGTTCTGACACAGGATCCCGCGTATCCTGGGTCCGTACTTTGGCACTGTTCACGGCACTGTTCATCTGCGGAGCGCGTGCCTGACCGTGACAGTGTGTCAGCAGGGCGTCGCAGGATAGGGGGGACCTACTCTGTGTTCGTGGCGGTGATAACGGATCAGCTCCTCGGTTCTGCGTAACGACTTTACACATGAATACAATCCAGGAAGCCAAAAGGTGTCAGCGGGAACCCGGAAGTACACAGTGTGCACATAGTGTCGACATCTTGGCTGTATCCGGCTGGGCACCAGTATATAAGGTGCCATGCCTCCTCCTGCGCGAGGGACAATAACAACGACGCTAGATCCCAGAACCGGTTCACATTCTTGACCTAGTTCTTCACGTAGAGAGAAGAGTGGCTACTCGGTAGAGAGAAACTTTTGTACTGTGGCTACTCGGTGAGACTAGAATAAAAAGAGAGAAAGGCAGGAGTAGGGGTTTTACCTCCACACGAGGGCCCTGAACCTGGGTAGATCTTGTTGTTTGCAGTGCTAGCTTCACACTCACGTGACTACTCGCTGCATGATCCCTCCCCGAGCGCCTCCAGCGTCCATCGTCCCCACAACTTTAGCCATCCTATGGCATCTGCCGTGATACCACCACGACATGGAACTAGTTTCTTTTTTGTGTCATGTTAGGAGCAAGGAACACCCAAGACAATGGTAGGGCCCACCTCCTAGCAATATTCCCCTCGTTCCGTATGATCCGGGAGTTTCGGGGTGTGAGCAGTCCTGGAACCTAGAAGAGAGAATCTGACACCGGTGAGGCCATAACACAGAGAGTGATGTGATCTTTGGCATCCAAGACACATGTCACACTCTAACACACATGTTATGGCATACCGTTGTACTTGGTGGGATACAAACGCTCCGGAGCCCCTCTCCGGTGAAACCCTAGCCCCGCTGCAGAAAAAGACGGAACTGCCGTCCTGGCCCCTCTACGTAAGCCGGAAGGGGGCATAAAAGTGGAACTAGTTGCTTGGTTGTGTAATTTTAGGCCCAAGGAACACCCAAGACAATGGTAGGTCCCACCTCCTGGAAAGATTCCCCCTGTTCCGTATGATCCGGGAGTTTCGAGGTGTCAGCAGTCCTGGAACCTAGAAGAGAGAATCTGAAGCCGGTGAGGCCATAACACAGAGAGTGATGTGATCTTTGGCATCCAAGACACATGTCACACTCTAACACACATGTTATGGCATACCGTGGTACTTGGTGGGATTCACACGCTCCGGAGCCCCTCTCCGGTGAAACCCTAGCCCCGCTGCAGAAAAAGATGGAACTGCCATCCTGGCCCCTCTACGTGAGCCGGAAGGGGGCAGAAAAGTGGAACTAGTTGCTTTTTGGTGTCATGTTAGGACAAAGGAACACCCAAGACAATGGTAGGGCCCACCTCCTGCCCTCCGTATGATCCGGGAGTTTCGGGGTGTGAGCAGTCCTGGAACCTAGAAGAGAGAATCTGACAGCGGTGAGGCCATAACACAGAGAGTGATGTGATCTTTGGCATCGAAGACACATGTCACACTCTAACACACATGTTATGTCATACCGTGGTACTTGGTGGGATTCACACGCTCCGGAGCCCCTCTCCGGTGAAACCCTAGCCCCGCTGCAGAAAAAGACGGAACTGCCGTCCTGGCCCCTCTACGTAAGCCGGAAGGGGCATAAAAGTGGAACTAGTTGCTTGGTTGTGTAATTTTAGTCCCAAGGAACACCCAAGACAATGGTAGGTCCCACCTCCTGGAAAGATTCCCCCTGTTCCGTCAGATCCGCGAGTCTCGGGGGTGTGACCAGTCCTGAACCCGGAAGAGAGAATCCGACGCAGGTGAGGCCATAACATGGAGAGTGATGGGATATTTTGCATACAAGACACATGGCACACTCTAACACACATTTTATTTCATACCATGGGACTTGGTGCGATTCAGACGCTTCGGAGCCCCTCTCCGGTGAAACCCTAGCCCGCTGCAGAAAAAGACGGAACTGCCATCTGGCCCCTCTACGTGAGCCGAAGGGGGCAGAAAAGTGGAAATAGTTGCTTTTTTGTGTCATGTTAGGACCAAGGAACACCCAAGACAATGGTAGGGCCCACCTCCTAGCAATATTCCCCTCGTTCCGTATGATCCGGGAGTTTCGGGGTGTGAGCAGTCCTGGAACCTAGAAGAGAGAATCTGACAGCGGTGAGGCCATAACACAGAGAGTGATGTGATCTTTGGCATCCAAGACACATGTCACACTCTAACACACATTTTATGGCATACCGTGGTACTTGGTGGGATACACACGCTCCGGAGCCCCTCTCCGGTGAAACCCTAGGCCCGTTGCAGAAAAAGACGGAACTGCCGTCCTGGCCCCTCTATGTGAGCCGGAAGGGGGTAGAAAAGTGAAACTAGTTGCTTGGTTGTGTCATTTTAGGCCCAACTAACATCCAAGACAATCGTAGGGCCCACCTCCTAGCAAGATTCCCCCTCTTCCGTCAGATCCGGGAGTTTCGGGGTGTGAGCAGTCCTAGAACCGGGAAGAGAGAATCCGACGCCGGTGAGGCCATAACACAGAGAGTGATGGGTTATTTGGCTTCCAATACACATGGAAAACTATAACACACATGGTCTGGCATAACATGGGACTTGGTGGGATTCAAACGCGCCGGAGCCCCTCTCCGGTGAAACCCTAGCCCCGTTGCAAAAAATAGACGGAACTACCGTCCTGGCCCCTCTACGTAAGCCGGAAGGGGGCATAAAAGTGGAAACTTGCTTGTTTGTGTCATTTTAGGCACAAGGAACACCCAAGACAATGGTAGGTCCCACCTCCTGGCAAGATTCCCCCCGTTCCGTCAGATCCGGGGGTCTCGGGGTGTGAGTAGTCCTCGAACCCGGAAGAGAGAATCCGACGCTGGTGAGGCCATAACACGGAGAGTGATGGGATATTTGGCATACAAGACACATGGAACACTCTAACACACATGTTATGGCATACCATAGAACTTCGTGGGATTCTGACGCTCCGGAGCCCCTCTCCGGTGAAACCCTAGCCCCGCTGCAGAAAAAGACGGAACTGCCGTCCTAGCCCCTCTACGTGAGCCGGAAGGGGTAGAAAAGTGGAACTAGTTGCTTTTTTGTTTCATTTTAGGCCCAAGGAACACCCAAGACAGTGGTAGGTACCACCTCTTGGCAATATTCCCCCGTTCCGTCAGATCCGGGAGTTTTGGGGGTGTGAGTAGTCTAGAACCCGGAAGAGAGAATCCGATGCCGGTGAGGCCATAACACAGAGAGTGATGGGATCTTTGGCATCCAAGACACATGGAACACTCCCACACACATGTTATTTCATACCATGGGACTTGGTGGGATTCAGACGCTCCGGAGCCCCTCTCCGGTGAAACCTAGCCCCGCTGCAGAAAAAGACGGAACTGCCATCCTAGCCCCTCTACGTGAGCCGAAAGGGGCAGAAAAGTGGAACTAGTTGATTTTTTGTGTCATGTTAGGCCCAAGGAACAACCAAGGCAATGGTAGGGCCCACTTCATAGCAATATTCCCCCCGCTCCGTATGATCCGGGAGTTTCGGGGTGTGAACAATCCTGGAACATAGAAGAGAGAATCTGACGCCCGTGAGGCCATAACATAGAGAGTGATGGGATCTTTGGGATACAAGACACATGGCACACTCTAAAACACATGTTATGGCATACCGTGGTACTTGGTGGGATACAAACGCTGCGGAGCTCCTCTCCGGTGAAACCCTAGCCCCGCTGCAGAAAAAGACGGAACTGCCGTCCTGGCCCCTCTACGTAAGCCGAAGGGGGCATAATATGGAAATAGTTGCTTGGTTGTGTAATTTTAGGCCCAAGGAACACCCAAGAAAATGGTAGGTCCCACCTCCTGGAAAGATTCCCCCTGTTCCGTCAGATCCGCGAGTCTCGGGGTGTGACCAGTCCTGAAACCCGGAAGAGAGAATCCGACGCAGGTGAGGCTATAACACGGAGAGTGATGGGATATTTTGCATACAAGACACATGGCACACTCTAATACACATTTTATTTCATACCATGGGACTTGGTGCAATTCAGACGCTCCGGAGCCCCTCCGGTGAAACCCTAGCCCCGCTGCAGAAAAAGACGGAACTGCCATCCTCGCCCCTCTACGTGAGCCGGAAGGGGGCAGAAAAGTGGAATGTCGGGGGGATACCCCGAGTAGGGTAAAGGCAAGTGCTAAAGGGCAAGATCAGAAGAGACACTTGGCAGAGTAGCGGCTACCCGGTACTCGCCACCTGGTCGTCCGCTATTCGGCCGTACGCACTGAAGGCCAGGAGGAAGAATCAGAGAAATCATTCTCCTCCGGGTAGAGGAAGTGGTCCGAGTAGAAATGGCGGTCTCCTACTCGGGCCATAAGTCAAAGGAGCCGTTCTGACACAGGATCCCGCGTATCCTGGGTCCGTACTTTGGCACTGTTCACGGCACTGTTCATCTGCGGAGCGCGTGCCTGACCGTGACAGTGTGTCAGCAGGGCGTCGCAGGATAGGGGGGACCTACTCTGTGTTCGTGGCGGTGATAACGGATCAGCTCCTCGGTTCTGCGTAACGACTTTACACATGAAGACAATCCAGGAAGCCAAAAGGTGTCAGCGGGAACCCGGAAGTACACAGTGTGCACATAGTGTCGACATCTTGGCTGTATCCGGCTGGGCACCAGTATATAAGGTGCCATGCCTCCTCCTGCGCGAGGGACAATAACAACGACGCTAGATCCCAGAACCGGTTCACATTCTTGACCTAGTTCTTCACGTAGAGAAGAGTGGCTACTCGGTAGAGAGAAACTTTTGTACTGTGGTACTCGGTGAGACTAGAATAAAAAGAGAGAAAGGCAGAGAGGGGTTTTACCTCCACACGAGGGCCCTGAACCTGGGTAGATCTTGTTGTTTGCAGTGCTAGCTTCACACTCACGTGACTACTCGCTGCATGATCCCTCCCCGAGCGCCTCCAGCGTCCATCGTCCCCACAACTTTAGCCATCCTATGGCATCTGCCGTGATACCACCACGACATGGAACTAGTTTCTTTTTTGTGTCATGTTAGGAGCAAGGAACACCCAAGACAATGGTAGGGCCCACCTCCTAGCAATATTCCCCTCGTTCCGTATGATCCGGGAGTTTCGGGGTGTGAGCAGTCCTGGAACCTAGAAGAGAGAATCTGACACCGGTGAGGCCATAACACAGAGAGTGATGTGATCTTTGGCATCCAAGACACATGTCACACTCTAACACACATGTTATGGCATACCGTTGTACTTGGTGGGATACAAACGCTCCGGAGCCCCTCTCCGGTGAAACCCTAGCCCCGCTGCAGAAAAAGACGGAACTGCCGTCCTGGCCCCTCTACGTAAGCCGGAAGGGGGCATAAAAGTGGAACTAGTTGCTTGGTTGTGTAATTTTAGGCCCAAGGAACACCCAAGACAATGGTAGGTCCCACCTCCTGGAAAGATTCCCCCTGTTCCGTATGATCCGGGAGTTTCGAGGTGTCAGCAGTCCTGGAACCTAGAAGAGAGAATCTGAAGCCGGTGAGGCCATAACACAGAGAGTGATGTGATCTTTGGCATCCAAGACACATGTCACACTCTAACACACATGTTATGGCATACCGTGGTACTTGGTGGGATTCACACGCTCCGGAGCCCCTCTCCGGTGAAACCCTAGCCCCGCTGCAGAAAAAGACGGAACTGCCATCCTGGCCCCTCTACGTGAGCCGGAAGGGGGCAGAAAAGTGGAACTAGTTGCTTTTTTGTGTCATGTTAGGACCAAGGAACACCCAAGACAATGGTAGGGCCCACCTCCTGCCCTCCGTATGATCCGGGAGTTTCGGGGTGTGAGCAGTCCTGGAACCTAGAAGAGAGAATCTGACAGCGGTGAGGCCATAACACAGAGAGTGATGTGATCTTTGGCATCGAAGACACATGTCACACTCTAACACACATGTTATGTCATACCGTGGTACTTGGTGGGATTCACACGCTCCGGAGCCCCTCTCCGGTGAAACCCTAGCCCCGCTGCAGAAAAAGACGGAACTGCCGTCCTGGCCCCTCTACGTAAGCCGGAAGGGGCATAAAAGTGGAACTAGTTGCTTGGTTGTGTAATTTTAGGCCCAAGGAACACCCAAGACAATGGTAGGTCCCACCTCCTGGAAAGATTCCCCCTGTTCCGTCAGATCCGCGAGTCTCGGGGTGTGACCAGTCCTGAAACCCGGAAGAGAGAATCCGACGCAGGTGAGGCCATAACATGGAGAGTGATGGGATATTTTGCATACAAGACACATGGCACACTCTAACACACATTTTATTTCATACCATGGGACTTGGTGCGATTCAGACGCTTCGGAGCCCCTCTCCGGTGAAACCCTAGCCCCGCTGCAGAAAAAGACGGAACTGCCATCCTGGCCCCTCTACGTGAGCCGGAAGGGGGCAGAAAAGTGGAAATAGTTGCTTTTTTGTGTCATGTTAGGACCAAGGAACACCCAAGACAATGGTAGGGCCCACCTCCTAGCAATATTCCCCTCGTTCCGTATGATCCGGGAGTTTCGGGGTGTGAGCAGTCCTGGAACCTAGAAGAGAGAATCTGACAGCGGTGAGGCCATAACACAGAGAGTGATGTGATCTTTGGCATCCAAGACACATGTCACACTCTAACACACATTTTATGGCATACCGTGGTACTTGGTGGGATACACACGCTCCGGAGCCCCTCTCCGGTGAAACCCTAGGCCCGTTGCAGAAAAAGACGGAACTGCCGTCCTGGCCCCTCTATATGTGAGCCGGAAGGGGGGTAGAAAGTGAAAACTAGTTGCTTGGTTGTGTCATTTTAGGCCCAAAACATCCAAGACAATCGTAGGGCCCACCTCCTAGCAAGATTCCCCCTCTTCCGTCAGATCCGGGAGTTTCGGGGTGTGAGAGCAGTCCTAGAACCGGGAAGAGAGAATCCGACGCCGGTGAGGCCATAACACAGAGAGTGATGGGTTATTTGGCTTCCAATACACATGGAAAACTATAACACACATGGTCTGGCATAACATGGGACTTGGTGGGATTCAAACGCGCCGGAGCCCCTCTCCGGTGAAACCCTAGCCCCGTTGCAAAAATAGACGGAACTACCGTCCTGGCCCCTCTACGTAAGCCGGAAGGGGCCATAAAAGTGGAACTAGTTGCTTGTTTGTGTCATTTTAGGCACAAGGAACACCCAAGACAATGGTAGGTCCCACCTCCTGGCAAGATTCCCCCCGTTCCGTCAGATCCGGGGGTCTCGGGGTGTGAGTAGTCCTCGAACCCGGAAGAGAGAATCCGACGCTGGTGAGGCCATAACACGGAGAGTGATGGGATATTTGGCATACAAGACACATGGAACACTCTAACACACATGTTATGGCATACCATAGAACTTCGTGGGATCTGACGCTCCGGAGCCCCTCTCCGGTGAAACCCTAGCCCCGCTGCAGAAAAAGACGGAACTGCCGTCCTAGCCCCTGTACGTGAGCCGGAAGGGGTAGAAAAGTGGAACTAGTTGCTTTTTTGTTTCATTTTAGGCCCAAGGAACACCCAAGACAGTGGTAGGTACCACCTCTTGGCAATATTCCCCCCGTTCCGTCAGATCCGGGAGTTTTGGGGTGTGAGTAGTCCTAGAACCCGGAAGAGAGAATCCGACGCCGGTGAGGCCATAACACAGAGAGTGATGGGATCTTTGGCATCCAAGACACATGGAACACTCCCACACACATGTTATTTCATACCATGGGACTTGGTGGGATTCAGACGCTCCGGAGCCCCTCTCCGGTGAAGCCCTAGCCCCGCTGCAGAAAAAGACGGAACTGCCATCCTAGCCCCTCTACGTGAGCCGAAAGGGGCAGAAAAGTGGAACTAGTTGATTTTTTGTGTCATGTTAGGCCCAAGGAACAACCAAGGCAATGGTAGGGCCCACCTCATAGCAATATTCCCCCCGCTCCGTATGATCCGGGAGTTTTTCGGGTGTGAACAATCCTGGAACATAGAAGAGAGAATCTGACGCCCGTGAGGCCATAACATAGAGAGTGATGGGATCTTTGGGATACAAGACACATGGCACACTCTAAAACACATGTTATGGCATACCGTGGTACTTGGTGGGATACAAACGCTGCGGAGCTCCTCTCCGGTGAAACCCTAGCCCCGCTGCAGAAAAAGACGGAACTGCCGTCCTGGCCCCTCTACGTAAGCCGGAAGGGGGCATAAATATGGAAATAGTTGCTTGGTTGTGTAATTTTAGGCCCAAGGAACACCCAAGAAAATGGTAGTCCCACCTCCTGGAAAGATTCCCCCTGTTCCGTCAGATCCGCGAGTCTCGGGGTGTGACCAGTCCTGAAACCCGGAAGAGAGAATCCGACGCAGGTGAGGCCATAACATGGAGAGTGCTGGGATATTTTGCATACAAGACACATGGCACACTCTAACACACATTTTATTTCATACCATGGGACTTGGTGCGATTCAGACGCTCCGGAGCCCCTCTCCGGTGAAACCCTAGCCCCGCTGCAGAAAAAGACGGAACTGCCATCCTGGCCCCTCTACGTGAGCCGGAAGGGGGCAGAAAAGTGGAATGTCGGGGGGATACCACCGAGTAGGGTAAAGGCAAGTGCTAAAGGGCAAGATCAGAAGAGACACTTGGCAGAGTAGCGGCTACCCGGTACTCGCCGCCTGGTCGTCCGCTATTCGGCCGTACGCACTGAAGGCCAGGAGGAAGAATCAGAGAAATCATTCTCCTCCGGGTAGAGGAAGTGGTCCGAGTAGAAATGGCGGTCTCCTACTCGGGCCATAAGTCAAAGGAGCCGTTCTGACATAGGATCCCGCGTATCCCGGGTCCGTACTTTGGCACTGTTCACGGCACTGTTCATCTGCGGAGCGCGTGCCTGACCGTGACAGTGTGTCAGCAGGGCGTCGCAGGATAGGGGGACCTACTCTGTGTTCGTGGCAGTGATAACAGATCAGCTCCTCGGTTCTGCGGAACGACTTTACACATGAAGACAATCCAGGAAGCCAAAAGGTGTCAGCGGGAACCCGGAAGTACACAGTGTGCACATAGTGTCGACATCTTGGCTGTATCCGGCTGGGCACCAGTATATAAGGTGCCCTGCCTCCTCCTGCGCGAGGGACGATAACAACGACGCTAGATCCCAGAACCGGTTCACATTCTTTACCTAGTTCTACACGTAGAGAGAAGAGTGGCTACTCGGTAGAGAGAAACTTTTGTACTGTGGCTACTCGGTGAGACTAGAATAAAAAGAGAGAAAGGCAGGAGTAGGGGTTTTACCTCCACACGAGGGCCCTGAACCTGGGTAGATCTTGTTGTTTGCAGTGCTAGCTTCACACTCACGTGACTACTCGCTGCGTGATCCCTCCCCGAGCGCCTCCATCGTCCATCGTCCCCACAACTTTAGCCATCCTATGGCATCTACCGTGATACCACCACGACATGGAACTAGTTCTTTTTTGTGTCATGTTAGGACCAAGGAACACCCAAGACAATGGTAGGGCCCACCTCCTAGCAATATTCCCCTCGTTCCGTATGATCCGGGAGTTTCGGGGTGTGAGCAGTCCTGGAACCTAGAAGAGAGAATCTAACGCCGGTGAGGCCATAACACAGAGAGTGATGTGATCTTTGGCATCCAAGAAACATGTCACACTCTAACACACATGTTATGGCATACCGTGGTACTTGGTGGGATTCACACGCTCCGGAGCCCCTCTCCGGTGAAACCCTAGCCCCGTTGCAGAAAAAGACGGAACTGCCGTCCTGGTCCCTCTATGTGAGCCGGAAGGGGGTAGAAAAGTGGAACTAGTTGCTTGGTTGTGTAATTTTAGGCCCAAGTAACATCCAAGACAATCGTAGGGCCCACCTCCTAGCAAGATTCCCCCCGTCCCGTCAGATCCGGGAGTTTCGGGTGTGAGCAGTCCTAGAACCGGGAAGAGAGAATCCGACGCCGGTGAGGCCATAACACAGAGAGTGATGGGTTCTTTGGCTTCCAATACACATGGAAAACTATAACACACATGTTATGGCATAACATGGGACTTGGTGGGATTCAAACGCGCCGGAGCCCCTCTCCGGTGAAACCCTAGCCCCGTTGTAGAAAAAGACGGAACTACCGTCCTGGCCCCTCTACGTAAGCCGGAAGGGGGCATAAAAGTGGAACTAGTTGCTTGTTTGTGTCATTTTAGGCACAAGGAACACCCAAGACAATGGTAGGTCCCACCTCCTGGCAAGATTCCCCCCGTTCCGCCAGATCCGGGGGTCTCGGTGTGTGAGTAGTCCTGGAACCCGGAAGAGAGAATCTGACGCTGGTGAGGCCATAACACGGAGAGTGATGGGATATTTGGCATACAAGACACATGGAACACTCTAACACACATGTTATGGCATACCATAGAACTTCGTGGGATTCTGACGCTCCGGAGCCCCTCTCCGGTGAAACCCTAGCCCCGCTGCAGAAAAAGACGGAACTACCATCCTAGCCCCTCTACGTGAGCCGGAAGGGGTAGAAAAGTGGAACTAGTTGCTTTTTTGTTTCATTTTAGGCCCAAGGAACACCCAAGACAGTGGTAGGTACCACCTCTTGGCAATATCCCCCCCGTTCCGTCAGATCCGGGAGTTTTGGGGTGTGAGTAGTCCTAAAACCCGGAAGAGAGAATCCGACGCCGGTGAGGCCATAACACAGAGAGTGATGGGATCTTTGGCATCCAAGACACATGGAACACTCTAACACACATGTTATTTCATACCATGGGACTTGGTGGGATTCAGACGCTCCGGAGCCCCTCTCCGGTGAAACCCTAGCCCCGCTGCGGAAAAAGACGGAACTGCCATCCTGGCCCCTCTACGTGAGCCGAAAGGGGCAGAAAAGTGGAACTAGTTGATTTTTTGTGTCATGTTAGGTCCAAGGAACACCCAAGACAATGGTAGGGCCCACCTCATAGCAATATCCCCCCCGCTCCGTATGATCCGGGAGTTTCGGGGTGTGAACAATCCTGGAACATAGAAGAGAGAATCTGACGCCCGTGAGGCCATAACATAGAGAGTGATGGGATATTTGGGATACAAGACACATGGCACACTATAAAACACATGTTATGGCATACCGTGGTACTTGGTGGGATACAAACGCTACGGAGCCCCTCTCCGGTGAAACCATAGCCCCTCTGCAGAAAAAGACGGAACTGCCGTCCTGGCCCCTCTACGTAAGCCGGAAGGGGGCATAAAAGTGGAACTAGTTGCTTGGTTGTGTAATTTTAGGCCCAAGGAACACCCAAGACAATGGTAGGTCCCACCTCCTGGAAAGATTCCCCCTGTTCCGTCAGATTCGCGAGTCTCGGGGTGTGACCAGTCCTGAAACCCGGAAGAGAGAATCCGACGCAGGTGAGGCCATAACACGGAGACTGATGGGATATTTTGCATACAAGACACATGGCACACTCTAACACACATTTTATTTCATACCGTGGGACTTGGTGCGATTCAGACGCTCCGGAGCCCCTCTCCGGTGAAACCCTAGCCCCGCTGCAGAAAAAGACGGAACTGCCATCCTGGCCCCTCTACGTGAGCCGGAAGGGGGCAGAAAAGTGGAATGTCGGGGGGATACCCCCGAGTAGGGTAAAGGCAAGTGCTAAAGGGCAATATCAGAAGAGACACTTGGCAGAGTAGCGGCTACCCGGTACTCGCCACCTGGTCGTCCGCTATTCGGCCGTACGCACTGAAGGCCAGGAGGAAGAATCAGAGAAATCATTCTCCTCCGGGCAGAGGAAGTGGTCCGAGTAGAAATGGCGGTCTCCTACTCGGGCCATAAGTCAAAGGAGCCGTTCTGACATAGGATCCCGCGTATCCCGGGTTCGTACTTTGGCACTGTTCACGGCACTGTTCATCTGCGGAGCGCGTGCCTGACCGTGACAGTGTGTCAGCAGGGCGTCGCAGGATAGGGGGGACCTACTCTGTGTTCGTGGTAGTGATAACAGATCAGCTCCTCGGTTCTGCGGAACGACTTTACACATGAAGACAATCCAGGAAGCCAAAAGGTGTAAAGGTGTCAGCGGGAACCCGGAAGTACACAGTGTGCACATAGTGTCGACATCTTGGCTGTATCCGGCTGGGCACCAGTATATAAGGTGCCCTGCCTCCTCCTGCGCGAGGGACGATAACAACGACGCTAGATCCCAGAACCGGTTCACATTCTTGACCTAGTTCTTCACGTAGAGAGAAGAGTGGCTACTCGGTAGAGAGAAACTTTTGTACTTTGGCTACTCGGTGAGACTAGAAAAAAAAGAGAGAAAGGCAGGAGTAGGGGTTTTACCTCCACACGAGGGCCCTGAACCTGGGTAGATCTTGTTGTTTGCAGTGCTAGCTTCACACTCACGCGACTACTCGCTGCGTGATCCCTCCCCGAGCGCCTCCAGCGTCCATCGTCCCCACAACTTTAGCCATCCTATGGCATCTGTCGTGATACCACCACGACATGGAACTAGTTTCTTTTTTGTGTCATGTTAGGACCAAGGAACACCCAAGACAATGGTAGGGCCCACCTCCTAGCAATATTCCCCTCGTTCCGTATGATCCGGGAGTTTAAGGTGTGAGCCGTCCTGGAACCTAGAAGAGAGAATCTGACGCCGGTGAGGCCATAACACAGAGAGTGATGTGATCTTTGGCATCCAAGACACATGTCACACTCTAACACACATGTTATGGCATACCGTGGTACTTGGTAGGATTCACACGCTCCGAAGCCCCTCTCCGGTGAAACCCTAGCCCCGTTGCAGAAAAAGACGGAACTGCCGTCCTGGCCCCTCTATGTGAGCCGGAAGGGGGTAGAAAAGTGGAACTAGTTTCTTGGTTGTGTAATTTTAGGCCCAAGTAACATCCAAGACAATCATAGGGCCCACCTCCTAGCAAGATTCCCCCCGTCCCGTCAGATCCGGGAGTTTCGGGGTGTGAGCAGTCCTAGTACCGGGAAGAGAGAATCCGACGCCGGTGAGGCCATAACACAGAGAGTGATGGGTTCTTTGGATTCCAATACACATGGAAAACTATAACACACATGGTATGGCATAACATGGGACTTGGTGGGATTCAAACGCGCCGGAGCCCCTCTCCGGTGAACTGCCGTCCTGGCCCCTCTACGTAAGCCGGAAGGGGGCATAAAAGTGGAACTAGTTGCTTGGTTGTGTCATTTTAGGCCCAAGGAACACCCAAGACAATTGTAGGTCCCACCTCCTGGCAAGATTTCCCCCGTTCCGTCAGATCCGGGGGTCTCCGGGTGTGAGTAGTCCTGGAACCCGGAAGAGAGAATCCGACGCTGGTGAGGCCATAACACGGAGAGTGATGGGATATTTTGCATACAAGACACATGGAACACTCTAACACACATGGTATGTCATACCATGGAACTTCGTGGGATTCTCACGCTCCGGAGCCCCTCTCCGGTGAAACCATAGCCCCGCTGCAGAAAAAGACGGAACTGCCGTCCTAGCCCCTCTGCGTGAGCCGGAAGGGGGTAGAAAAGTGAAACTAGTTTCTTGGTTGTGTCATTTTAGGCCTAACTAACATCCAAGACAATCGTAGGGCCCACCTCCTAGCAAGATTCCCCCTCTTCCGTCAGATCCGGGAGTTTCGGGGTGTGAGCAGTCCTAGAACCGGGAAGAGAGAATCCGACGCCGGTGAGGCGATAACACAGAGAGTGATGGGTTGTTTGGCTTCCAATACACATGGAAAACTATAACACACATGGTATGGCATAACATGGGACTTGGTTGGATTCAAACGCGCCGGAGCCCCTCTTCGGTGAAACCCTAGCCCCGTTGCAAAAAAGACGGAACTACCATCCTGGCCCCTCTACGTAAGCCGGAAGGGGGCATAAAAGTGGAACTAGTTGCTTGTTTGTGTCATTTTAGGCACAAGGAACACCCAAGACAATGGTAGGTCCCACCTCCTGGCAAGATTCCCCCCGTTCCGTCAGATCCGGGGGTCTCGGGGTGTGAGTAGTCCTGGAACCCGGAAGAGAGAATCCGGAGCGGGGGGAATATTGCTATGAGGTGGGCCCTACCATTGTCTTGGGTCTTCCTTGGGCCTAACATGACACAAAAAATCATCTAGTTCCACTTTTCTGCACCTTTCGGCTCACGTAGAGGGGCCAGGATGGCAGTTCCGTCTTTTTCTGCAGCGGGGCTAGGGTTTCACCGGAGAGGGGCTCCAGAGCGTCTGAATCCCACCAAGTCCCATGGTATGAAATAACATGTGTGTGAGAGTGTTCCATGTGTCTTGGATGCCAAATGATGGGGAGATAATAACCCGGTAGGCCAATTCCAAGGTATAACCCGGCCCAAAGGACGCTGTGCAGGATCCGGCTAAGGATAAAGACACTTCTGGAAGGCCCAAAGTTTGTAGGCCTCGTAACCCGGATTGTGGGTTGCAGTAAGGAAAGGTAGGATTTGTAAGCGGTGTTCGGGTAGGACTCAAGTTGTGCCTTGGAGGGCAAGCCAGGTAGGGGTACGGGTGTTTTATAAACCGGCTCCTAGGCTTAGTTTGGCAGAGATCCAAGTAGTAATCATATCGCCGAATATCGAGTATCCATTGTACACAAGAGATCGAGTTAATAAAGCGAGATCGGAGACTCGGCGACTTCATCGCCGGCTACCAGATCGAATCCCATCATGTTTTCCTCTGAGCTAAACCCTCTCCCAAACGCCTGTGTCGACTTGCCCCAAGATCAGTTACCCCTCGTAACATCTGCCGTGATCATCCCACGACAGTTGGCGCCCACCGTGGGGCCTGCGTCCAAAGGTGTTTACATCACGGGAGAAGCTCGGAAGAGCATGGAGAACCTCGTCGTCGGTGAGATCTACGACGACCACGAAGGAGAGAAGATGGTGGACGATTCCGGCTGGGGGCCAGAATCGGATCACCTTGAATCCGGATCTGTCGTGACAATCGGCGAGGTCAACATCTTCATCGGTATGGTACGTACGTTTGACTTAAAAGGACAATATCATGTGCATGTTACAGGAACTTCTAGCAGGGATAAAGAAACACTAAAGCAAACGGTAAATTCGGTTTCCTCGGCCGTTCCGAGATACCTGAGATGGGCGGAACAAGAGGTAACGTGGAGCAGAAGGGATCACCCGGAAGGAATAGAACGCCCAGGAATCTTGGCGTTGGTGGTCACACCGCAGGTCAATGGTTACGAGTTGAAAAAAGTCTTGATGGATGGCGGAAGCAGCATTAACATCTTGTATTGGGAAACCTTCTTACGCATGAACCTCAAAGAATCCCAGCTGCAGAAAAGTTCAACAGTTTTTCACGGAATTGTGCCGGGTCACTCAACGCGCCCTGAGGGAAAGATCACATTGGAGGTTGCTTTCGGAGAATCAGTGGATAATTATCGAGTTGAGTGGCTCAGGTTTGAGGTGGTCAAGTTGCGTAGTCCTTATCATGCGCTGTTTGGAAGACCGGCTTACGCTAAGTTCATGGCTAGACCATGTTACGTATATTTACAGCTAAAAATTCCGGGTCCTAAGCAGACCATCACCATACATGGAAGTCGGGATATAGCGGCTGAGTGTGATGAAGGAGATTCAGTGATGGCTGAGCAAGCTTGCAGAAAAGAAGAACTCAAATATTACCGGTCTCAGGTGGATCCGGATGATGGAACAACGTTGAGAAGGCCGGATTCTGAGGATGAAAGAGTGAAATTCAAGGCAGCACAGGACACCAAGAAAATAGATTTTGTTGAAGGTGATCCCACCAAGCAGTTTACTATAGGGTCTAATTTGAAAAGCGAGCAGGAAAAGGCGCTGGTGGAGTTTATTCGTTCAAATGCGGACGTATTCGCTTGGACACCCAGCGACATGCCGGGTATCCCCACGGAGTTGGCAGAGCATAGTTTGCATGTGGATCCCAAGGCCAGGCCCGTGAAGCAGGGCTTGAGAAAGATGAATGAGGAAAGAAGGAAAGCAATAGGCGAAAGAAGTATTCCACCCGGACTGGCTGGCAAATCCGGTTCTAGTGATGAAAAAGACCAACGAGTGGAGGATGTGCATTGATTTCACAAGTCTCAACAAGCATTGCCCAAAGGATCCGTTCGCACTACCAAGGATAGACCATATAATAGACGCGGTAGCTGGGAGTGACTTGTTGTGCTTCCTGGACGCATATTCGGGATATCATCAGATTAAGCTCAAAAGGGAGGATTGGGAGAAAACATCGTTCATAACCCCTTTTGGAGCCTTCTGCTACAAAACAATGACGTTTGGACTGAAGAACGCAGGCGCAACCTACCAACGGTGCATTCAGAAGTGCTTCGAAGACCAAATTGTACGCAATGTCCATGCTTATGTGGATGACGTGGTTGTCAAGACCAGGAAGGCAGAGACATTTATAGACGATCTAAAGGAGACGTTCAAAAATTTGAGGAGATATCAGATGAAGCTTAACCCGACAAAGTGCGTGTTCGGAGTTCCAGCCGGGAAATTACTCGGCTTTATCGTTTCCGAGAGAGGGATCGAGGCAAACCCGGACAAAATCAAGGCCATCCAGAGTCTGAAAAAGCCGGAAAATTTGAAGCATGTTCAAAAGCTCACGGGCTGCGTAGCAGCATTGAGCCGATTCATATCCAGGCTCGGAGAGAAAGCAATACCCTTGTACCGGCTCTTGAGGAAATCAGGTAAATTCGTATGGGATCAAGAGGTGGATGAGGCGTTTGAAGCACTAAAGAAGCAGTTATCTGAAGCACCAGTACTAGCGGCTCCGGGTCCTAAAGAGCCTATGTTGCTATACGTGGCAGCTGGCCCCAGAGCCGTCAGCGCAGTAGTGGTCGTGGAACGCAAAGAGGACGGAAAGGGTTACCCGGTTTAGAGGCCGGTTTATTATGTCAGCGAGGTATTGTCTGAAGCAAAGCAGCGTTACCCGCATTGGCAGAAGCTGGTTTTCGGGGTCTTCATGGCCAGCCGGAAACTAAAGCCGTACTTCCAGGAGCACCCTATAACAGTAGTCAGCTCAATACCAATGTCGGATATCATCAGAAACTCGGATGCAACCGGAAGAATAGCCAAATGGGCGATAGAGATGGGGGATTATCACATCAGCTACGAGCCTAGGTCGGCAATCAAATCACAGGCCTTGGTGGATTTTGTTAATGATTGGACACACACATGCATGACAACCATAGTTCCAAATTCCGAGTCGTGGATCATGCATTTCGATGGATCGAAACAGTACGAGGGTTCAGGAGCTGGAGTGGTGCTAACGTCACCTAAAGGAGACAAGTTGAGTTATGTATTACAGATTCACTTTGATTGTTCCAACAATGTAGCCGAGTATGAGGCCCTATTGCATGGCTTAAAAGTAGCTAAGGAGATGAACATTAGGAGGATACGATGCTTTGGAGATTCGGATCTTGTGGTACAACAGGTATCAGGAACTTGGGATAGAAAGGACGCAATTATGGCGGCATACCGCAGGGAGGTCGATAGGGTGGCCGGATGTTTTTCCGGGTATGAGGTGGAGCATATAGACAGGAGAAAGAACGAGGCAGCCGATGCCCTAGCTAGACTCGGCTCGCGCAGAGAACCGGTTCCACCTAACGTATTTTTGGACGAATTATGGCGACCATCAGTTAAAACCGAGTCTGAGGAAGAGCTAGCAAATCAAGACCCGGATTCAGGACTTGTGGCCACTGTACGTACTATTCCCGAGTGGACAGAACCGTTTTTGGCCTACCTATCGCGAGGCGAGTTACCGCAGCAGGAGGTATTAGCAAGGCAAATTTCGAGGCGAGTAAAGGGATATTCTATCATCAATGGGGAATTATATAAGAGAAGCGCAGCAGGGGTCTTTTTGCGCTGCGTAGCGCTAGAAGAAGGCCGACAGATTCTTAAGGAAATCCACGAAGGCGACTGTGGACATGACGGGTCCACAAGATCTCTTGTGGCTAAAGCTTATCGGCACGGATTTTTCTGGCTCACGGCTCTAGCAGATGCGGAACGACTGGTAGCAAGGTGTGACGGATGTCAAAGGTACGCTCGCCAAACCCATGTGCCGGCTATGGAGTTACATACCATCCCGTTAACTTGGCCGTTCGCTGTCTGGGGTATGGACATGGTTGGCCCCTTTCATATGTCACCATGCAAGAAGACACATCTTTTGGTGGCTATTGATAAGTTTACCAAGTGGGTTGAGGTTATGCCAGTTACTAATTGCGAATCAGCCACAGCAGTCAAGTTCCTGAAAAGGATTATCTATCGGTTCGGGTATCCCCACAGCATAATTACTGACAATGGAACCAACATGTCCCTTGGAGAGATGGAGAAGTTCTGTGGCAACAATGGAATCCGGCTTGATGTTGCATCAGTGGCTCATCCGCAGGCCAATGGACAAGTGGAGAGGGCAAACCAAGAATTGCTTCACGGATTAAAGCCACGATTACGAGTCCCCTGTATCAGGGCAGCGGGCGCATGGGTCGAAGAACTTCCTTCTGTGGTTTGGGGTATCAATACAACACCTAACAGATCTACTCAGATGACGCCCTTCTTCATGGTATATGACGCGGAGGCGGTGTTACCGAGTGACATTATTCATGATTCACCGCGAGTGTCAGCTTACGTTGAAGTGGAGAACGAAAAGACCCGGCAGGACGCCGTGGATATGTTAGAAGAACAAAGGGAACAAGCCCTGGAAAGGTCAGCGATATATCAGCAGGATCTACGGAGGTATCATAGCCGGCGTGTGAAAACCCGGGTCTTCCAGGAGGGAGACCTAGTTCTGCGCCTGGTTCAGTCAAACGAAGGAAAACACAAGTTATCACCACCATGGGAAGGACCATTTATCATAAGCAGGAATTTGCATAATGGGTCATATTACTTGATAGACGCAAGGGAAGAATCGGCCACGGTTAATGACACCGCTCATACCACTTCATCTATGCAAGAAAGAGACAGACCATGGAACGTGGCTCAGCTACGCCCATATTATACTTAGCAAGGATTATGTTAGCACGTGGAATTGAACGATGTAACAGGCAGCAGGTTTCAGATGCACTCTTTTCCCATCCAGGGCACCCTTGGGGACTGGACGGGTTTTTAATGAGGCGGCTTGCTGACCTAATTTTTCATATCAAATAAAGAGGTGATTATCGAGAATAGAGGTGATTATAAATTGAGTCTTATACTTTCAGCATGATGCGTATATTCAGGTCTTGAGGGCTGATTGCTTGGATAAGCGCAGTTGCAAACTCAAAAGACCCGGCCTTTGATGCCTATGAGTTATAAGGGCCGATTACTCGCAAACGAGTACGGCTGCAATCTTATAACCGGACAAAGAAGTCCAAATTTCTTGGCTATTCTTACTTAAGCTCGATGTGACTCGCACTAAAGTGGCATGATTTGTTCGCTTACGATTACAGGCAGCCATGAAGCCCAATGGGACTTGCCTGACCCCGTTTTCGTATAGATGTAATAACATGGTATCCACGCGAAAGCCGGCTTACAGTACAAGATAGTCAAAAGGGTCATCTAAACCACAAGTTATGTAGAGTACAAGGCTAATAGCCGGAAACTCAACGATTATTAAGCATAACTTCAAACCCCATGTGAAACGACTCTGGGACCTTTGCGAATTTAGCAGCAGGCAATTTGTTCTCCTCTAAAAGTCACGTGCCCTAGACCCGGAAATCCGGGTCAGGGGGACTCGGGATCTTGGAAGAGAAAAATGGGTTAGTTGTTTAATTTCCAACAAACCCAAACATCCGGGTCTTGGGGACTTGGGGACTTAGAAGCAAGTCCGCTTGCCAAACACCCATGTAACCCGGACGTCGAGTCTCACAAAGGGAAAAATAAAGAATGTCAGATATCAAAAATAAAGAATGTCGGATATCAAGAACAAAGAAAGTTGCATATCAAAAATAAAAGAAAGTTGGATATCAAGAGTAAAGAAGGTTGGATATCAAGAGCAAACGAGTTCAAAAGTAGATAGATTTAAGCTAGAAGAGGCACAAGGTGTATCAGGAACTTAGAGTGCATTACAAAGTTTCGCCAAAGAGTATCAAAGGCGCACAAGCGCACCATTCAAATAATAATTGTTTCAACGGCACTTCGGCCGACTAACGCGTACGAAGTGGCAGATATTACTCGGCACTCTAAGCCGCCGGGTCCATCTTGGCTTTATCCTTGCCGTCACTTGGGGTAGCAGCCCCACTCGGATCAGCAGCAACGCCGACTCGCGCAGGTGGAGGGACGATAGGTGTCGAGGTAGCGGGCGCAGAGTCGGCTTCAGCCTTCCTCTGTGCAGCCTCCTCTCGTATCTTGGCAGCGTCTTCCTTCCATCGGGCAAGCATATCGAATGGCTTGGGGCGATCTGCTTTAATGACTTTGTCGTTAGCATCATATGCAGGAAGAATAGTGTCAATGATCAGGCTATCGGCGATCACACTGGCCGGGTGACGAACTTCCTTTTGAATGGCTTTGAAATCCTTCGGCGAAAACTTGGACCCGTCCTGATTGAACTCCGGAAACCCGGCTATCAGCTTGGCCGGCTCTAGCTTAGGGATATAAGCTTTAGCCAGGGCGAGTCCCCGGGTTACCCCAAAACGGCAGGATGAGCGCTTCCAATGCCAAATCCATTCAGGAATGGTGGAGCAGGCCTCCAGCAACTTTTTCATGCTACCCGGCCCAGCGCACGGCAGTCGTAGCTCATCAAGAATCCATCCAACGCCGGCACCAAGTTGCCGGATAGTATCTTTAATCAGTTGCAGCTTGGCGGTATCATCTTCTTCTTCAGGGGCAGCTTCACCCGGACCTGTTGAAAAGCAAGGAAAGTAACGAGTAAGAAATCCGGTTATCCAACCAAATGAAATACGGGTCATAATCGCCAGAATCCAGAAATTGTACCAGTTGCGACGCGATAGATATCAGCAATCTGCACTGAAAGAGTCGTCAGCCTATCTTCAGCCATGAGCCCTTTTTCTGTATTTCCTTGTGATTTTTTCGCTTCTACGCGCTCCAGCTTCAGCTGCTTCGCGCAGAGCTGTCTCCTTCTCGATGCGTTTGGCAGCTTTGGCCAGTTTCTTCTCAGATTGCGCAGCAAAGTCCTAGGTGGATAACACAAGGAAAAGGGTTAATTGGAGCCATTGCACAAAGTTCCAAGCAAATCAATCAGTAATTCACTCGGAACTTGGGGACTATATAAGGATGCAGATGATATTTCTTCGTCGGACCTCAAGGTGTAGAGGGCATCAAGCATTTGGGCAAACGTCATGTCTTCAGGACGAATTCGTGAAGGACCAGCAGATTGGTCTTCTGGTTGAAGGAGCTTTCCGACTTTGGGGTCGAAACCGGATCGTGAGTATCCGGGTTAGGAGAGCCCGACTTGGTCTCTAAGATAATGTCTTCATCTACCTCTTCAGAGGATTTGGGGGATGCGGTCTCGGCTTAGCTGGGTCCTTGAAGGGGTCTTGTTCTTGCCCGTCCTCAGCCTCATCATCAGCTGCAGCATCCGTGTTAATGTGCGGCTCCTCCCCTCCTTGCCTTTCCGCTTCAGGAATTTCCGGGTCACTGGTGGTCACTTGGGCACTAAAAGGGGAAAAAGGAAAGAGTGGTTAGTAGTACATATTAAAAAGTTAATAAGTGTAAAAGGATATCAAGTAAAGGACGCTTACCCGGTGTTTATGGCATAATCCGGCGGGAGCTCGCTGCTGGAGGCGGACGAAGTTGTCAAAGGGACCGGTTGCGGTACCCGGAATTGCCCAGCGTGTGGGTGGTTAGGAGATGGATGGCGCTGAGGAGGTTTGGAGGGCTGAGGTGGAGGAGTGTTGGCTCGGTGAGCAGGTGAAGTGGGGATACCCGGGTTAAGGGGATCGTCCCCCGGGGAACTCCGGGTTACCCTGCGCTTAGCCGAGAGGAGATCCTTCAAGAATGGTGAGTGTGACAACCGTTCATTAAGGTTACGCATAGTTTCGAAGGAGTAAGGCTCAGAAGACATGAAGGAGAAAGGAACCTTTGCAATCACCCCTCTGGCCTTCCTCTTGGTTCCGACTGTGGCTTCCTGGTCGGATTCGGTGGCCTCCGGGTCATCCTCTTCTTTTCCTTCCTCGTCCTCCAACCCTGAAAGTCGAGTATGTATCAGACAAGAAGAAAGATGGGTGATAGGAAAGTAGTACAGGTAAAAGGCGAATGTAAGATTTGGGAAAGCACCTTCATCATCATCGGCTGGCTCGTCCTCCTCTTCCGGGTCTCTGGACGGAGGGGAGGTTTCGATCCTCCAGAAGGGATCTTCAGCCTATGATCGAGGAAATGAAAGCAAGAATCAGAAGCAGTACCAAGTTAAAGTATTGAAATAAGTTATGGGAACCGGGTCTTACTGCTGGAGCTGGGTTTTCCCGAGTGAATGGGGGTAACCCGGCGATATTTCTTATCACCTCCAACTTCTCGGTCAGGAAGCCTTGATGGTCTTGATGGTGTCGCCGGTTGCGAAGTTCTTAGTGGAGTATCGGAGCGCGTCTGTGGTGTGCCCCGAGTACTCGTGCATCAACTTGGCGCGGATGGAGTTGGGTTGGATCCGGAAGTCCACCCAGGTCTTCACCAAGTTGAGCCCAAGAAGGCCTTGGGCCGAGAGAACAGCCAACTTAGCCAGCAAAGGCTGGATCGCCTCCCTGTCCGAGTCAGGGCAAAGGCGCTGAAAGATTCGGAAGGCTCGAGGAGACTCTCCGAGTAACCCGGCAGCT
>JAPCYS010002095.1:0-60044 GCA_028641055.1 Alopecurus myosuroides
TAGGCGTGCTGGAGGACGACGGGGACGGGAGGGCGGCGCCGGACGGTAGGAAGGTGGCGGACGGGAGGGTGGCGGTGGCGGAAACCCTAGCAGAGGGTCGGGTCGGGGGCTCGGGGCGTGAGGGGTTCGCTCGGTGTCGGGTTTCGTGAGGGGTGGGGCTTGGTGCGGGTACGCGAGGAGTGGGGCCCAGCGCCCGGAAAAAAAGAGGATGACATTTTATTGTAATTTTCCCCGAACGAATTTTTCCTTTGACAAAAACGGTTGGACCATTTTGCGGGAAGCCAGAGAAAGCACGTACGAGGGTGCTTTCTCTCCTATGTGCAATTGGGAGTCTGGCTTTGGCAAAGCCAGTAGAAAAGCTATGCTGTTTGGCTAGCTTTGTTGGCTTTTTTCTGTGGAAAGCCAGGGAAAGCCCAAACAAACACCCCTTAATCTAAGACGGATGGGAGTTGTAAAACTGAGTTGGTGGTACATTGGTTTTATGGTAGGAAAGAATAATGGTTTCAAAAGGAAACCTTTAAAACAATTTATTTATATTTTGTGCAAACATCGCTACTTTTCAGCATGCCATTGTTTTGCAGGTTGCGCCATTTTTCTCATAATTCTCCGTACTATCTAATATGCATTCATCTATGCTCTGTTGTTACTCAAGGGTTGTTGATTATGTGAAGACTTGTGCATGATCCCACGGTTTTAATTGGGCCATAAATAGTGGGTTTTCTATTTATCTATTGTTTTTGTACTTAGGAGATGTAGATGTTATTCGTTGTAGTAACGACCTTCGACAACATTTAGAAGTATGTATTTTTTTTTCTAACACTGAAGGGCCCCGAAGACCCAGATGTTGCATGAGGTGCCCATACAATAGAAGTGCAACCAAGTCCACATATTTTGAAAAATAGGACCCTACAACAAAGCTCAGAAAAGCAAACAGGTCCAACAGCAGAACCAGTTTCGCGCCCAAGCTTCCAACTATGGCCAACAACTCCGCCGCTAGGGACTACGCTGGGTGGAGCAGCCGAAGAATGTCGCGCTTTTGGAGCCGAAAAGCCTCCCCCTTGGCAAGGCGGCCGGGAGTTTGGGGATGAGTTGACGCCGGCAAGGGCTCCAAAGATCAGCCACACAGCCAGAGCTTGGACCAGCCACATTTTTTTCATAAGAGTCGACAACAAACCGGACTAGAGGTCGATGAAGCGCCGCTAAGGATGTACACCCGATTAGAACAACAGCCAACCTTCTCCGCGTGCGGATCGATGCTGAGCAGCGCTCACCCCATCTCATCTTACATCTTCTCGATGGCAAGAACAGACAAAACCATGTCTCGAGGGAACCATGCAACACAAGAACGCAAGCTTATTGGAGGTGCAACTCCAACCTAACACGATATGCCTCACTGTTCACCATGGCCGTCAACAAGAAGACCGCATCAGCCGGACCCAAGCACCATCCGCTTGTGCAACGGACGAACTCCATGAAGGCATCACGCCATTCGCCATATGGGACAACACGTATGAAGACCTAAACCTAGACAATCAAACCTAAGACCTAACATGTACAGGAGGAGCCCGACCTCCTCCTCCGTCACCACTCCGATGAAGGCCCCCATAGGTGAGGGGGAGAAGAGCCGGGGAGGACAAGGATATTCTCAATGGGAGACCAGGGGAGAGAGAAGAAAAAGGGGGAAATGAGAGAAGAATTGGAAGATGTGTGTGATACGTTGCAAACGAATCTTTAATTTTTTATGCTTCATGCTTGTTTTCTATCCAATACATTTTATTTTTCACATGTTTTCTTCCATTTTCTGGATGTTTTCACGGACTAACCTATTAACAAGATGCCCCAATCCAGTTGTTGTTTTCTATTGTTTTTCTATTTCAAAAAAGTTCTGAAAGAAATATTCTCGGAAATGTCTGAAAATTCGTGGAGATTATTTTTTACCCGGAACGGAGACGGAGTCCAATGAAGAGCCGGAGGAACCTAGGGGGACACCAGGAGGGTGCTAGGCACGGCCCCTCGCTTGGCCACACCTGGAGGGCCCCTGGAGGCCTTGGCCAACGCCTCTCGTCCCCTCTTCTCCCATAAATTGCCTTCAACACTAAAAATCACAGGGACGCGGTTATTTCCACAAACTATATAGAGACGTGTTGTCACCTCGAAAGTCCAATCTAGGGCTTCTAGGGTCCTGCTCCGGCAACCTGCTGGAGAGGGGGTCGTCATCGGAGGCCTCTACATCGCCATGATCGCCTCCAGACATATGCACGAGTAGTTCATCTCGGACTACGGGTCCATAGAAGTATCTAAATGGTTGTTTTTTCCCTATGCCTCCATGTATAGAGTCTTGCGAGATGCCTCATATGATCGAGACCACCGTTCTGTAATTGTGCAAGTTGTGTTTGCTGGGATGCGATTAACCATGAAATTATGATTATTTTGTTCATGTTAATCTGAGAAGGTTCGCTTATATTTGTAGACAGTTTAAATCTTGTCTTGCAATGCTCTTCGATGTTTATAATTACCTTGGCCACCTAGTTGTTTTCACTTCCAAGAGAGGGTTTATATGCTAGATAGTAAGTTCATGCCTCCTTGCTGCCTGCGCTTGAGTGACAGAAACATGCGAGGGCAGGATGTGTTGTTTCCTCTAGGGAGAAAACAGCGGTGCTCTTGTCTATGGACGAGAACCACTACTTACATTACGTATTATTCTTAATGCATTTGTCTGTTGCACACAAAGCAATCACTTCATTGTTATAAATTAATACCAAGGGATTTGTTCGATAGCTTTCTTGAGGTGGAATTTTAGATATGGATGCTTGCTGGATAGCGGTCCATATGCCTTGACGTAATGCCTACAATGTTAGATCTCGTGAACTTTATCTCATCATAATAGTATTGTTATGCGTTCATGATTTTGTGAATTGCCTAGCTGTAATTGTTCACCCAGCATGTTTGTTTTCTTTGGAGAGACAAAACTTGTGAACATATGGCCCCTATTCCTATTTTCCTCAACCTTATTTAAATAACTTTTCATCATTGTTTCCTCGCTATTCCATTTCTACTTTTATTGCTCTACAAGACTCTATACGTTTAATTCTCTTGTTTTTAGAAAGACGGGAAGATTGGCAACCTTCTAGAAAGTTGGGGCAAGAGAGTTTGTGCTTGTGTGCAGGTTCCATGCCTTGTCAGCATCGATAACCGGTGTCATTGATAGAAGTAACCTTCTTCAAGACTAGGAAATCCTACTTGTTTGGTAAACTCTGGTTCCACACCGGGGGGGGGGGGTAGTTTCTGCTAGACTACATCTATTATGGTTGCTAGGGTTTAGGCGGGAGAGAGAGAGCTGTAAGGGCGTGAGAGAGCCGGCCGTGGGGATCCTTTCCCACGGCCGGGCAAGAGGGGAAGGGTTTTCCTTCTTAATTCTTGCTTGATTAGATTGATACATCTCCTCTCTATATATAGAGAGATTTACTTGACTCCCAAGAATGGCTTACTTGACCCCTAAGCAAACCCTAAGACTAATGGGCCCAGGCCCATCACGTACTCTAACACTACACCCCACCTGGACATGCAGCTCGTCCTCGAGCTGCAACCTAACGACGATTCGACCTCACACAAACCTAACGCCTAAAAAACAAGCCTTTTACATCTCGGCCTATTGTATTGAGCTGAAATAAGCTAACCCGAATGAGACTCCGACTCTTTATTTTTTTACTCCGAACGATAAGGCGAGAATCCTCCGCGCGCCGAACTTGTGCGTTTGCAGCCCCCTGGATCCCAAGGACACCATCGGGACCAAGGGAGCCCTCGCGGCGGCCGACGGCGGAATGCAGTGGTGCTATGCGGTGCGCTCTTGTCGGTGACACCATGTCTTCTCCCCGCCGGCTGACTGTAGATGTCGTAGACTTGGAGGTCGCCGCCCGTGGGGGAAACCACATGCCCAAGCTCCGCCACGCAGCAGACAAGATCGAGGTCCGTTGCACGTCGAAGCGCAACTTGGAGGAGCTGTAGCTGCAAATCACGCATCTCCCGCACATGCCGACGCGCTAGGAGGCCGCGCGCAGCAGCCTGCAGCCTCACCGCCGCTGACACGTGGTCTGTAGCGATCCAAGCCGGACGCGGTGACGGCGACGGCTGGAACTTGATCGGTTGGATGGGATTGTCATGGGACGGCGGTGGCGCTGCTGGGAACGAGGTCGTCGCAGTCCCGTCGTAGGGCATCCCATGCTGGAACGTGATGACCGGCACCGTGGTCGCGGCCGAGGGCGGCGGCGGCGGCCCTGCGGGGGTCGGCGCCGGTGTTGTGACCATGGAGGACCCCCCATAGAATGGCGCACCGTCGGGAGCGGCGTAAGTACCGGCGAAGCGGGAGGGCCCGCCGTACTGTTGGGGTGGCGCCGGTGGTGACTGGATATGCGGCGGCGCCCAAGCTGCCGTATAGATCGGCCCGGAGACGGACAGCGGCAGCGGGGGCTGCAGCAGCTTGGCGTCGAGTGGCAGCGACGACAGCAGCCTGGCGTCGAGTGGCTCCGTCCGCTGGAAGAGCACGGTGATGGCGTGCTTGATGTCGGAGACCGACTCGGTCAGGTCGCGGAGGCGCGTGGAGAGCTCCTGGATCGAGAGGATGGGGGCGGGCTCCCGAGCCGGCGCGGCCGGGACCGCAGACGCCGACGGCGGCGCCATGGTGGTGGGCGCGCCCGACGAGGCGATCGCGGCGGAGGCGGTGGACAGTCCCGAAGACATCGCAACCGAGGAATCTGATACCAGATGTTATGGTTGCTAGGGTTTGAGCGGGAGAGAGAGATCTGCGAGGGCACGGGAGAGCCGGCCGTGGGGATCCTTTCCCACGGCCGGGCAAGAGGAAAGGGTTTTCCTTCTTAATTCTTGCTTGATTAGATTGATACATCTCCTCTCTATATATAGAGAGATTTACTTGACTCCCAAGAACGGCTTACTTGACCCCTAAGCAAACCCTAAGACTAATGGGCCCAGGCCCATCACGTACTCTAACAACATCATACCTTCTACTTGGGGTCTCCCAACGAGCGTGTGATCATGTCAGGATCAAGTACTTTTTCTGGCGCCGTTGCCTGGGATTTCGAAGTCTTCATCAGCAAGCAGTCTCCCGTCCGCTACACACCAGTACTTTTCCTGGCACTATTATCGGGGACTTCTAGCTTGCTGCAAGGGGAGACTCACACTTGCACTCTCTTTCTTTTGTTTAGTCTTGTTTTCTCTTTATCAAAAATCCAAAAATATTAGTTCTCTAGTTTCTAGTCTTTTATTTGTGTTGTTAGTTTATGTTGTGTTATCTTGCAAATATGGCTACCAATGAAAATACCAAGATTTGTGACTTTACAAGTACCAATAATAATGTTATTATATATTCACACCAACTGCTCCACCTGCTGCTACAGCAGATTCTTATGAAATTAAACTTGCTTTGTTGAATCTTGTCATGGAAGATCAATTTTCTAGTATTGGAGAAGATGGTGCCTCTCATTTAAATAAGTTTTTTTTAATTATGTGACATGCAAAAATATAAAGAGGTAAATGGTGATATTGTGAAATTAAGATTGTTCCCTTCCTCATTAAGAGAAAGAGCTAAGGTATGGTTATTGTCTTTGCCTAAAAATAGCATTGATTCTTGGACTAAATACAAAGATGCTTTTATTGCGAAGCATCATCAACCGGCAAAAATTATACAACTGTGGAGTAACATTATGATCTTTAGAAAAAATGATAATGAACATGTTGCTCAAACATGGGAAGAAATGAAAACTATGGTTAAGCATTGTCCCACACATGGACTGACTACATGGATGGTTGTCCGAACTTTTTATACAAAATTAATTTTTTTCTAGGAATTTATTGGATTCGGCTACGAGAGGAATCGTCATGAACCTCACTTTAGATTCAGCAAACAAGTTATCTAATGAAAAACTATTCCCAGTTGCACACAAAAAGGGCTCCAATAGGTGAAAAGGTAAATTCTGTTGAGGAGGTCTCTTCTTTGAGCGATAAGATTAATATGCTTGCTTCTTTGCTATCTAAACAAGTGCCAATAGACCCTAATAATGTTCCCTTGAACTCTCTGGTTTCTAATGAGAATGATAAAATTAATGTGAATTTTATTGCTAGAAACAATGTCAACAACAGTGCTTACAAGAATAATTTTGGTGGTAACAACTATATGCCATATACAAATAATAATGGTATTTCATATGGGAACTCCTATGGAAATGCTTACAACAATACTAAAATTTCCACCTGTGATCTTGAGAACATGCTTACAAAAATTATCACTACACAAAAAGATTTCAATAAAATTGTTGGAAAAAGGCTTGCAAAACTAGATAGTCTTGTGCTAAAAGTTTATAGTCTTGCTCATGATGTTGAAATTTTGAAATTAGGACTAAACACCTTGAGGCCAAGAAAACTGAATACGTGCTAGAAGAGAAAGATAAGCTAAAATTGCCGAAAAACTGCTAAAAGTGAACCTGTTAGAATTTATACCATCCAACGGCTTAAAACACCCACCCTTGGAGGAGCTTTGGCCAGTCTGCTACGAGCAGCCGACCCAAAACTCGGGGGCTACACCCGATGGATAACATAAACTACCGGAATAAAAGCAAAGAATCAAGAAGGTGAAATTCCAGGCGGATAAAATCTAGTCTGACGACGCTTAATAAAAAGAGACGAAGCTCCACAACAAAGTATACGACACGACAAGAGGTTCGATACATTAAATCACCCACCGGTCATACATTTCCACCCAGCATCTCGGGGTCTTCTTTAGTCGGCTTTGGGCGACTGAGGGGTAGTAGCCCTCTTGGCATCGGCGACCTCCTTGCGATAGGCGACCCAAGCCTCAGTGAGCTTCTACAGCTCGTCACGGTGCTCTTCCTCGTCGAACATGGACAACTCTTTGTTTTCTTCTTCCTCCTCCTCCTCGTCGGCAGTGGGCCGACGGCCCGGCTGGTCTAGAATCAAGACGTCTAAGTCAACAAAATACGCGATGTGACACGCGGCATCCCGAAGCCTCGACTCCTCCTTGTGCGACTCGTATGTGGTACCGGATCAAGGGCCATCAGTGACATCCGACAGCACGTACCAAGAGCGAAGGAGACACAAGATCCACTCCGCCCCTCCATGTGAAGCTGAACCCGGCAGCCAGGTGATGGCCTGATTGCCACTCTACAAGCAGGAAGCTAGGTCGCAGATACAGTTGGCCACCTCCTCGCCTTTCCAGAGCTCCTCGAATAGCCCGATGGCCGCATCCTCTAGTGCCCTAGTCTCGTCACCAAAGGTTCGCATCGTACGGAGGGCACTGATCTTGAGGCCGGCCATGGCAGCAGGGGTGACCTCCATGCCCGCGTCGGCAAGCTCCTGATGTTTGGCTTGTGACAACAGCTGCGGATAGTACTCCGCGCCAAGAAAATAAGATTAAGGACTGGCCGGATCCGGAAGAAGAACAGCCGGCTCCACAGGGCCACGGTTGGCCGCACCCCCAACTAGGCCTCACATCCGGCTACGAACACCGAGAGCTGTAAGATGGAATTCACTCCGAGATGATGTAGCTGGAGGTCGTACACATCCAGGATCTTGCGGAAGAAGGGACTCACGGGCAGCGCCAGCCCATGGTCTAGGTGCTCGAACAAGACGACGAACTCCCCTTTGGCGGGGCATTGGCTCCGTCTCCCTGCCGGGCGCGTGATGATCCACAAGTATAGGGGATCGCAATAGTCTTTGAGGGAAGTAAAACCCAAATTATTGATTCGACACAACGGGAGCCAAAGAATATTTATATGCCTTAACAACTGAGTTGTCAATTCAGCTGCACCTGAAAGTAGACTTGCTCGCAACAATTTATCAGTGGTAACAGTTTTATAGCCGCAGTAGAAATAAAAAAAACAACAGTAGTTAAATAGTAATAGTAGTAGCAATCGCGGAAATGAGCAGGATGGGAAGTACCGTAGGCATAGAAGGAATGTATGGACGTGCGTTGCTTGGATAACATAGGTCATGTAATAATCTAAACACGGGCATTGCAGATAATAATAATCAAGCATCAAACATTTAGACAACCATAGACATGTGTTCCAATATGGTCATACGTGCTCGCAATGAGAAACTTGCACAACATCTTTTTTCCTACCAGCCAGTGGCAGCGGGGCCTCTAGGGAAACTACTGGTCATTAAGGTGCTCTTTTTAATAAAGCACCAGAGCAAAGCATTAACACTCCATTAACACATGTGATCCTCACATCACAACCTCCCCCTCCAGTTGTCCCAATTTCTGTCACTTTGAGGCCTCGGGTTCCGGACAATGACATGTATAAAACAACTTGTAGATATGATCAAGAAACATAATTATACTCATGAAACAATAACATGGTCAGATCTGAGATCATGGCACTCGGTACCCAGTGACAAGCATTAAGCATAACAAGTTGCAACAACGGTAGAAAACACTAACAATGGATACTAGGCACTATGCCCTAACAATCTGGCATTATTACATGATCAATCTCATCCAATCCCTTCCATCCCTCTCAGCCTACAGCGGTGTTTACTCACACATGGACGGGGCAATCATGGATGGTTAATGGAGAAGAGGTGGCGGAGTCGATGGAGATGAACTCCTTCGAGTCCCCGTCCCGGTAGGGCGCCAGAACAGGAAATTCTGATCCCCGAATCGAGGTTCGAGGTGGCGGTGGTGCTCTGTTGTGTTTGTGTGGAATATGACGAACCCCCTCCCGGTTTTTAGGTTACGGGGCATATGTAGTCGAAAGGGGAGTCCGAGGGGGTGAGGGAGTGGCCCACACCACCAGGAGGCACGACCAAGGGGGGCGCAGGGGGGAGGTGTGGCCCCCTCCTGGATCCTATCCTGCCTCCCTTCTAGCTCCCGGGGTCTTCTGGTGTTTTAGGGCCAATGGGATCTTTTCTGGCTATTTTACGGAAAGTTGATTTTTCTGCAAAAAAACGAGACACCAAGGTAATTCTATTGCAAACAGCGTTAGTACGTGTTAGTGGTATCCAAAACTCACAAGTTTATAAGAAAACAATAAGAAAAGTGTTCGGAAAAGGAGATACGTTTTGAACGATCAACTCCCCCCAAGCTTAGCTTATTGCTTGTCCTCAAGCAATTCAGTGACAACTGAGTGCGATAAAAGACTTTTACGAACAAATTTGTTTCATATGATGTAAATATACTCACTACATGATCAAGTGCCGAGGAAATTCAGAATAAGATGTATGGAAAATAAAAGTCACCCACAGTTATGCAAACCATGAAGATATGCCAACAAACTAATAATAAACAAAATTAAGTATATCAATCTGCAAGATTGCAATGCTCATAATAGGGTATGATAAAGTGTACTTGCTTGCCCTTAATAGTAGAGCAAAGCATAAATGCCAGGGCACCTCTGAAGTTCAAATGAAGACAAGAAATAAAGATATCAAAGATACAAGCATCAAAGTTATACCACTATCAACCGTGTTTTGGGACAAGCATATTACACTAAGAATAAGAATCATTCTCTCAAGAAGGTGCATAAAGCAAGAAGGTGAAGACTCAACATAAAAATAAAAGAAAGGCCCTTCGCAGAGGGAAGCATGGATTAACTCATGTGCTAGAGCTTTCTATTTTATTAAACAGAGGTATTGAAAACATTTTTAAGACAGGTATATGGTTATGTCAACGAATGGTAAACAGACAATACATGACGTCACAACCCAACCACACTTCACAAGAGCGGCTACCATAGAAGGACACATCTCGGTAGAAGGTCATCCCTCTTTCTCTTTTGTTTACACAATTATGCTTTGACTAATAAATCAGGGAAAAAAAGGGTGAAGAGAATTTGTTCTATTAATTTGGGGCTGGGCACCCCACTGCCGGCTCTTCTATCATTGGATAAGCATATGAAGCCACTAGTTCAGGGTGTGAAATCCAATCAACAAGGGAGATAAAGATTCTCTATTTACGTCCTCATGAGCTAAAACAGGGGCACAAAACAGGAATAATTTTTTGAAGGTTTTAAAGGTAGCACACGAGAAATTTACTTGGAGTGGCGGTTAAATACCACATAAATAGGTAGGTATGGTGGACACATTTGGCAAACTTTGGTTTTTGGGAGTTGGATGCACGAGTAGAGCTCATACTCAGTACAGGTGAAGGCTAGCAATAGACGGGGAACGACAATCAAGAGAGCAACAACTGTCATGATCATGCTTGCGACGAAACAAAATTAACAGGGGCATAAAAATGATACAAATACTCTGAGGCAAAATAAATCATCGAGGCTTAAGTGACTTTTTGTTTTTAGTCAAAGCATGTGTGAGTATGTGCCAAGTCGATTCAAGCGAAACAATATGAGGGAGATACCACAATGTCATACCCTTCTATGAATAAAATTATGCAAGCAAACATTCATACGACATGCTATCTTATATTAATAAGTTGGAACTAACACGTAAGAGCACGAACCACTAAGCATCAATTAAATAACATACACCTTACATAAACGGACTAAGCATGTTCACACAATGAGTATATGTACAAAAATAAAACAAATAGAATTCATACCACCCTCGCACCACAACTCGGAATGTCGTAAATCATCATTACTGCTCTTCACTTGTGGATTGAATAATATAGAGTGATAATCAAGCTCCAATGGAGACACGGAAGTCCGGTGAACTCTGCAAGAAACTTTACAAAACCAAAGAGGAACAACAAATATTTTTGGTTTTTCGAATTAAAACAAGAACAGAAAGAAACAAGCAAACAAAGCAAAATATTTTTGGATTTTTGAATACTAAACCAAAACGAGAAAGAAATCAAACCAACTAAAGAAACTGAACAAGCAAGCAAGGAGAAACAACAGAGATATTTTTGGTCTTTTTGTGTTTTGGAAAAGAAGAACACAACAATAAAACAAAGAGAAGCGAAAGAAAACAAAAACAAATGAAAGAAACGAAAACATGGATATACAAAGAACTGACCGAACTTGATATATAAATGAGTGTGATGTCGGTATACCTCCCCCCAAGCTTAGGCTTTTGCCCTAAGTGGAGATCAATCACGGCGCGGGAAATATCCCCACTGTGGTGGGTCGTCCCTCGCATGGTCGTACTCGGGTGCCAAAGAGGAAGATGAAGCAGCGGGCGCATAGTTATAACCAGGTTGCTGGTACGGGATCTGTGGTGTCGAAGGGTTGGACGAATTCACTATCGTCCCCCTCTCCAGCATCCTCCCCTTGCTGGGGGTGGTGCTCAATGTATGTGTCCAGCTCACACTCAGAAAGCATCCATCCTTGCCTGTCATTAAGATTAAACAAAAGAGGTGCAGGCAAAAGTACTTTCCTAACAGTTTTAGTCACTCTCCACGTGGATTGTTTGGAGAAAGTTACTTCAAAAGTTAAAATTTGCAAGTGAGCATGGGTAGAAAAAATTTATGTTGAACCATGGAAACAAGGTCCAGCCTCTCTAAAGGAAACTGCAGGTCTAGAGGGTGTGGCTCCAAACCATGCAAAGCTAACAAGCACGAGGCAATAAGACCTCCACAAATTCCGCCCTTCTCATGGTTAAGCGAGAGACGGTAACCAAAGTTATAAGACCTATGACGTCTTAAGGATCTGCAATAAACGCCAAAACATAAACAGATAACTTGCTGGTAGTTTTTCTTGCTAACACACATTTAGAAATGAAGTAAGAAAAGTATCGAATGCTAGGGAGTTGGATTTCTCGTATTTTACCACTTTCCCTTGTGAAGCTTCTTCCTTGACAAATCTCCTCATATAATTCCAGAAGTGGTTTAGGCTACCCTCTTATCTTCTCACATGAACCCCACTCTGGTACCTTGATAGCTGCACAAAAATCACTGAAAGGCAAGTCTACACCTTTATTGTAAATTTTATAGTGGACCATAGGGTTAGTTGAAGACCATTTAAAATGAAAATCCTGCACCACCGGCATAGTTAGTTTCACATGTTGGATATGTTCATCCTCAATGAAACGGTCCAAGCCTGCATTGTGCACAAGGGTATTGAAATCCTGCAGAATTCCAGTAATCCGCATAAATTCATGACATGGATAAATCGATGGGAACACTCTTTCTTCATGGTGCATGAGCATGACCTCATGCAATTCCAACTCATGCTGGTTTAGTTGTTGTACATTTTGCTCCACCTCTGAAATTTTTCACCAATCATCACAAAAATTAATTTCAAGCAACTATAAGGTGGAAACTACCATAGGGACTTACAGGAGAGCTAAACATGCATCAAAACTACATTATTTCTACTCAAATCAAGAATGCAAACTCACATAAGCTATCACCTACAGTACCAAAATACTCAAGAAATAATCCACTAAACAAAATTCTACTTGGATAATCGGAGGAGTCACATACCAGAGAGCAAATGCACCAAATTTCAACATAAATGATGGGTTGGGCAAAGAGATCGAAAAGTCTCGAGGAAGAAAAGCAAGAACTCGGGTTCCAGGAAGTGTGTTGAGGTTGGAGGTGAGAGAGGGAACTTTGGCAAGGGAGAGAGTTAGTGGGGGGCCAGGGGGGCCACACCATGTGCTGGCGCCACCAGGGGTCTCCCAGGTGGCTCTCCCTGATATGGCGGGTCCCCCTGGGGTCTCCCAGGTGGCTCTCTGCCTCATTTTTGACGTAAAAATTTATTATATTTTTTCTGGAATTTTCCGAGAAACTTTATTTTTGAGGTATATCCAAAATTTTAATAATTAATAAAAACCAGAAAAACAAAAGTGAAAAGGTGGAAAACAAAACCAAAACCAGAACTACATAAGTTCTATGACACTCCAATGGAAAAATATCCAAAGAAAAAAAAGGTGGAAGTGGTGAAAACAAAAGTATGGGGTTGTGAAAACATGCATAACCACATCAATCAGGGTGAAAACATGATGAAAACATGAATATGAATGATGGAAAACATGATTGTACTCAAGTAGCAATGTGATAACAGAAGTAAACATGGTGAAAACATAATGAGGTAGGCGAAAACATAGTGAAAAGATTGTTCTCTTCATTAAAAATCATTTTGTTAACAAGGGTGATCAAATCTTGTTACTAGAACTATTTTCATATGAAGCAAAACTTTGCTAATCACTAAATAATTATGTTACCTCAACCTTGATAAACATAGTCCCAGTCATAATAATTTCATATTGTTTTGGTGGCATTGGAATGGGACAATAAAATTCTGCAATCTTGATGGTCTGAATATTTTCAATTGAATTTAAACCATATCTTCTATCAATATTCTTGGGCAAATAAACAGTATGCTCTTTATCATTAACATTAAAAGTTACTTTTCCTTGATTGCAATCAATAACAGCCCATAGGGTTTTTGCCCTATGGTAACACTTTCAAAAAAAAAATCAATAACAGCCCCTACAGTGTTAAGAAAAGGTCTCCCAAGAATAATACACATCATCTTCAGGCATTTCCAACACAACTAAGTCAATTAATATCAAACAATTAGTAGCAACTTGAACATGAACATTCTCACATATATCAACATGAATAGCAGTAGATTTATCAGCCATTTGCAAATAAATATCAGTGTATATAAAATTTTCAAGAGAGAGTCTCTTATAAAGAGAGAAAGGCATAACACTAACTCCAGCTCCCAAGTCACATAAAGCAGTTCTAACATAATTATTTTTAATAGAACAATGGATAGTAGGAATATCAGGATCTCCAAGCTTCTTTGGAACCTTGCCATTAAAAGAGTAATTAGAAAGCATAGTGTAAATTTCCTCATTAGGAATCTTCCTTTTTTTGGAGACAATATCTTTCATATATTTAGAATAAGGAGGCAGTTTAATAGCATCAGTCAAAGGGATTTGCAAAAACAGAGGTTTCATCCATTCACAAAACTTGTTATAATGTTCTTATTCCTTTTATTTGTGTTTCTTATTAGGAAAAGGCATCGCTTTTTGTACCCAAGGCTCTCTTTCATTACCATGTTTATTAGCAATGAAATCCTCCTTAGTATACTTTGCAGTTTTAGTTTTCTTTTCAGGTTCAGCTAGATGTTCTTCTTTATCAAAAGCATCACTTTTATCATTACCACTTTCAGTTTCAGCATAAGAAATAGAGATACTATTAGGATCTTTAGCAGGTTCAGGAGATTCTACAACATTTTTCTGTCTCTTCTTCTTTTTCTTCGAAGAGAACTATTGTTTTTAAGATGCTGAGAATCTTGTTCAATTCTTTTAGGATGTCCTTCAGGATACAAGGGGTCCTGAGTAGAAACACCACTTCTACTAATTATTTCACAAACATGTTTATCTCTAGAAGCATTTGCTAGCATGTATTTTTGCACTTTAGTAAGTTGGTCAATTTGAGTTTGAACCATTTGGAAATGTTTAACAATTATTTTAACATCATTAGAGGTTCTCTCAATAATACCATGCAAATTATCAATAGCTCTAGAGTTTTCCATAAGGTGATTTTGCACTCTACTATTAAAGTTGTCTTGCTTAACAACATAATTATCAAATTCATTTAAGCATTTATCAGGTGGTTTAGAATAGGGAATATCTCTATTATCAAAGTACTGGAGAGAGTGTACCTCAATAGTTGATGGATGAGGAATAAGCTTACATAATTCCCCTATCTTTAAGACATTTAATACCCCTCTCTTTAAGAGATTTCTTGGCTTCCTTCATCACTTCATCATTTAATTTAATCATCCCTCTCTTCTTGGGTGTGGGTATTGGTGTTGGCTCTGGTGTAGGTGTAGGATCAGGTATATTCCAATCATCATTATCTTTGGTTATTTTAGCCATTAATTCCGCAGCTTCTTCTGGAGTTCTTTTCCTGAAAACACAACCAGAAAAACTATCCAGGTATGTCCTAGATTAAATAGTTAGTCCATTAAAAATATATCTAGGAGCTCATTTTTAGGTAATGGATATCCTAGGCTAGCTCTTATCAAAGAACAAAACCGTTTCCAAGATTTAGGCAATTTTTGTCCTTCAATTTTCTCAAAGTTAAAGATGTCCTGCACAGCAGCATGTTGGGCACTAGCAGGAAAATATTTTTGAAAGAAAGCATTAACCAAATCCATAGGATCAGTAATTCACCCAGGTGACATATTGTTAAACGAAATTTTAGCTTCATCTTTCAATGAGAAAGGGAAGATTTTGGTAACAAAATAAGTACGCAACTTAGTATCATCAGAAAATAAACTACTCAAAGATGAAAGCTCATTCATGTGTTCCATAGCACTTTTACTTTCAGTTCCACAAAAAGGTTGCTTCTCAACAATATATATATAAGATAAATCTCAAGAGAAATCATAATCCTTGTCTATACTGCTTATGGGAGATGTGGTAAACTTAGCATCAAGAGAATATTTATATTTCACAACATGTCTTGCAAGGAGACTCTTAAGAGCACTTGCACCAGTAGTAGCACGAGCTTCTTCAATAAAATCATCATTAAGTTCAATATAGGTTTCATCAAGATCATCAATAAGCTCAGTTGAATTAACAGGTGTCCAATATCAACAGAAAATTTCAGCATTTTTAATTTGTTTGGATTTAGCAATAGTAGCATCTAGGAAAGGACCTAGAGAACCAGTATCATCAAGCACAGTAGAAGCATCATCAAAAGTATCAGAAACATTCTCAGACTCAGCAGAAGTAACTGTACGTGTTGCATGTGGCGGAGTAAGAAGCTTACTCATAACAGACGGTGAATCAAGAGCAGCAGAGGTGTTCAGAGTTGTACCTCTTCTTGTAGTGGAGGTAATATAGGAACTTTTCCATCACGAGTCTTGCCCAAGATGAATGGCTTCCATCAAACAATATCACGATCAAGTGAGAAAATAAATAAAGCTATGGTCCTCGGCAACGACACCATAAAAAAGTGTTGATGACCCACAAGTATAGGGGGTCGCAACAGTCTTCGAGGGAAGTAAAACCCAAATTTATTGATTTGACACAAGGGGAGACAAAGAATATTTATATGCCATAACAACTGAGTTGTCAATTCGTTGCACCTGAAAGTAGACTTGCTCGCAACAATTTATCAGTGGTAACAGTTTTATAGCAGCAGTAGAAATAAAATAACATCAGTAGTAAAATAGTAACATCAGTAGCAATCGCGGAAATCAGCAGGATGGGAAGTACCGTAAGCATAGAGGAAATGGATGGACGGGAGTTGCATGGATAACATAGGTCATATAATAATCTAAACATGGGCATTGCATATAATAATAAATCATCAAACATTTAGGCAACCATAGGCATGTGTTCAAATATAGTCATACTTGCTCGCAATGAGAAACTTGCACAACATCTTTTGTCCTACCAGCCCGTGGTAGCGGTGCCTCTAGTAAAACTAATGGTAATTAAGGTGCTCCTTTTAATAAAGCACCGGAGAAAAGCATTAACACTAAGTGAACACATGTGATCCTCACATCACAACCATCCCCTCCGGTTGTCCCAATTTCTGTCACTTTGGGGCCTCGGGTTCCGGACAATGACATGTGTAAAACAACTTGTAGATATGATCAAGAAACATAATTATACTCATGCAACAATAACATAGTCAGATCTGAGATCATGGTACTCGGGCCCTAGTGACAAGCATTAAGCATAACACGTTGCAACAACGGTAGAAAACACTAACAATGGATACTAGCCACTATGCCCTAACAATCTAGCATTATTACATGATCAATCTCATCCAATCCCTTCCATCCCTCTCAGCCTACAGCGGTGTTTACTCACACATGGATGGGGGAATCATGGATGGTTGATGGAGAAGAGGTGGCGGTGTTGATGGCGATGATCTCCTTCGAATCCCCGTCTCGGCAGGGTGCCAGAACAGGAATTTCTGATCCCCGAATCGAGGTTCGAGGTGGTGGCGGAGCTGTGTTTTGTTTCTATGGAATATGACGAACCCCGTCGGTTTTTCGGTTATGGGGCATATGTAGTCGAAAGGTGAGTGCAAGGGGGCGAGGGAGTGGCACACACCACCAGGCGGCGCGGCCAAGGGGGGCGCCGGGGGGTGGTGTGGCCCCCTCCTGGCTCCTCTCCTGGACCCCTTGTGGCTCCCGAGGTCTTCTGGTGTTTTAGGACCAATGTGATCTTTTCTGGGCATTTTCCCGAAAGTTGATTTTTCTGCACAAAAACGAGACACCAAGGTAATTTTTCTGAAATCAGCGTTATTCTGTGTTAGTGGTATCCAAAACTCACAAGTTTAGAAGGAAAAAATAAGAAAATTGTTTGGAAAAGAAGATACGTTTTGGACGTATCAGCGCGTGCGCACCGGCATCGCCGGACTTCCCGAGGAAGGCCGACCAGATGAAGTACACAAGATCGGCGGAGGTGACGGTGGACCCCTGCCTTGTTCCTTTAGAGCGATTTTCCATTACCGCGGCATTGGCGCAGAGAGCGTGGGGTGTCTCCAAGGGGAAGGGCAGCGGACTCTTGGATACCCGCCCACCGATGGCGACGGAGCACGGAGCCAAGAGACGAGCATTCCCGGCGAAGCACAAAAGGGCGATTGGGAGCAAAGAGGTAGGGAGTGGAGCAGTGGTGCGTAACCTCTCCAGTGGGGGTCTCCTTTATAGCAGGGAACAACCGCTCGGCCAACCGTGCGGAACCGCCGCCATGTGGGCCTCTACCACATTCGATCTCAATGTTGCCCTGTGCGGCCACAGAATATCCGGGAGTAAGAATCGTGGCGTCGCCGCCTCCGCGGAGAATTGGTTCAGAGAGATGGGACGTAGCCCACGTTAGCCACGACCCCCATCATGACGTCATCGGGCCAGTCGGTCCTGGCGGAGCTGCCGAGGCAGCCCAACCGGCGAAAGCAGAAGCTCAATAGATCAAGTGCTTGGGGAAGAACACGTAGAATCCTTATTCACCATGCCGGCTCCAATCGAAGGCGCGCTTGTCTTTTCCTGGTCAACAACGTATAGTTTTGACTGCGAATTTTACTTAGTACTATATTGTCGGGGGGATTGGCCCCCGATTAAGATAATGAAAAGATCAAAGCAATATCAAGGAGATGGCCGGCTGGTTTGGCCAGTTGCCAGGCGGCTATAGTTAGGCTGGCTGTTTACGGCCGGCTGGCTGAGGCTGGCTGACTACCCTGTCAAGGAAGGACAAGATTTGTCAATAGGAGTCATGGGCTAAAGGTTGATGCGACGTAGCACACGATGTCAACTATGTTTCTACAAGCGACATAGGCAACCGTACCCGTGAACTTTGGCTGTCTGCATCGTCATCAGTAGTCCTTCTGCCAGAGCCATGTTGTACCATGTAACCATACCCAAGGAGAAGTACATTCTATATGACCCGAGTGGGTCCCAGCCGGCTGATCGTATAGCCGGCCCCACATGTTAGCCGAACTTCCAGCGCCTATATAAGGCAGTCTGGGACTCCTCTAGTAGGGGTGATGACGAAGGGATGGATCCTAGACCTATTGGGTGAGCCTACCCGGTCCAAGGCCCAAGACCCAAGCTCCAAGGGAGACGCCGTGGACTATTCTAGAATATCCAATCAAGGCCCACCCGCAAAGCCTTGCGGGTTAAGAAAGGAAACCTGTAACCGACTTTAGGTTAGGGTTTGTATCCCCCCAGAACGGTTTGAGACCTGTCTACCTATATAAAGCCAGGAGAACCACCAGGAGGAGGACGAAGCAAATACCGCACCACCTAAGCCTCGAGATTGAGATCTACTCTCGACTTGAACACCCCCACTGTAACCGATCTACTGAGCTAATACAGATCGACAGAAGCAGGAGTAAGGGTTTTACCTCTACGAGGGCCCCGAACCTGGGAAAATCTTGCCCCCTGTTAGCCGACGATTGTCACCAGCGCCTACTCGTTCTCTTACTCGAAACCCTATCGGTTCATCCGAGGGACTTGTTGAGATGCATATTCGACAATTGGCGCCGTCTATGGGAATCGAACTTGCGATCAGAGAACATTGCTATTTCCAAACTCTACAAGAGAAGAAGAAAAAGAAAAGAGAAAACTCAGTCGACAGACTCTCGAATGGCAAAAAGGTTAAAGCAGAGAAGAGAAGAAAACTTACATCGGCTGGAGGAGGCTTTGAGGCCTCGAATGGTTCAAGAGGGCAAGCCCCAAAGGGCTCGCTACCTTCAGCTTGGTCATAGCCGCAATTTTCTTCTCGAATTCGGCATTCGAGAGGATATCTTGGCACACACGGCTAGGGTATTGGATGCCCTGGTACTCCCACATAGTCGATGGCCTCTCTTGAAGAGGTTGGATCCTACGCTGGAGGAAGACGCTCGCCAGGTGCAAACCATTCAGCGGGACCCCTGTTGTCTGGTCGCGAAGAACTGCCACCTTTGCGAGTAGCGGAGCGACGGTCCGGTTTTCTTCGGCTGAGAGCTTATGCGTCCAGGACTTCCGTCGCTTCAAAACAGCGAACGGGTGGAATTCATGAGCTCCACCCGCGCTGCTGTCGACGACATAGAACCACTTTCTCCGCCACCTTTGCGCGGAGTCGATGAAGTGCATCTCCAAGTAGGAGCTATCCGTCTTCACCTGGATTCCGAAGTCGCCGGTGCGCAGCGTCTCTCCAAGCTGGTTCTCCACCCGCGACTTCTCGCGGAAGACCCGCACTTTGAATATGGGCTTCCAAAGGCCCCAGTGCGGGCGAATGCCTAAGAAGCACTCGCAAAGTAAGATAAAGCACGAAATGTGTTGAATCGCATTTGGAGGCAGATCGTGGATCTGTATGCCATAGACATACAACAATCCAAGGAGGAAGGGATGAAGAGGAAAGGAGAGCCCGCGCGAGATGTGATCCGCGAAGATCACGCATTCGTTCGCGCGAGGATTCGGTACCTCTTCCTTCTTGCCTAAGAGAACGCGCTTGTCGCCATCGGGGGGCAGCAGCGCCTCCCTCTGCATCTCCTTGATGCTTTTGTTGGTGGTCTTGGCGGAACGCCAGTCGCCCATCCTCGCGGCGGGTAGCACAGGGACATCCTCGGTCGTCCTCAACGACGAAGCAGCACCGCCACGCTTCTTGCCTCCCGCCATGAGAGCTCGTGAGTACTTGCAGAGGAGGAGATGCGCGCGAGGAAGAAGAAAGGGAAGCAAATGACCGGGAAGTTTTTACTTTCCGCCTAAGGGTGGATATATATACACAAGCCAAGCCAATCTGGACCGCAGATCAAGCAACGTGGCATCCATCGCGGCTGCCACGCGTGAAGTGGAAACGAAGCGGTGATGAAAAGTTGTTTTATGCCACGATCTTAACAGCGGATCGTGCGTATATACTGCGCGTGGCTCGTGGAAAAACAGGAAACGACGTCTTGTTTCCGGTCAAAAAGCTGACAAGGTGGGCCAACGTGCCCTGTTTACACTTCGTCACGTCCCATCGGGAGGATTCAGAACGAACAAAGTGCACAATGACATCATTGCGTACCTCATCAAACCCGAGAATTCCTCGGGTAGGATCCCAGACACAAAATTTTCTTTCGTATGGGCACAGCAAAGTCCCAGACACGAAATTTTCTTTTGTATGGGCACAACAAAGCCCCAGACACAAATTTTTCTTTCGTATGGGCACAACAAAGCCCCAGACACGAAATTTTCTTTCGTATGGGAAAAAAACTTCTAGTCACAAAAACTCTTTCGTATGGACAGAAAACAACAAAATGCAAAAGTCCTTGTGCATAAAAACAAGGGAAATTTCTTTACTCGAAATATCTCAAGACAAAACTCACGAGTACGCAGCTCCTGCCACTCGGTCACAAGATGTACACACATCCCTCCCCTGGATCGTTCGGCCGACTAGGCACATCCAGATGCCGTATTCTCTCGAGTACGAATGTAAGACCCAAAAGATCTCTCCTGAGGGTCTGGAATCGCACTCAAGATGATTCTTCTGACAAATTTCCATGTCAACATTACGAAGAAAAATCCTAGCGGACGCGCCGGGTACCCTTATAGGTTAAATTCGACTCGGTAAGACCTCCACGGCCCAGTCGCAGTGATCACCTCGTCGGATTCGAGTCGGAGGTCTCGAGTCTGCGTAGGCCAGAACTGTTTTTGCCCTAGATGCAATTAATTGGCCCTGAGCTTTCGGGAGAGCCAAGCAACTGAGCCACATCCTTCTGCGAAAACAGCCAACACACATGTCGTGGGATAATCGCGGCAGATGTTACCGGGGGTAACTGATCTTGGGGCAAGACGACACAGGCGTTTGGGAGAGGGTTTAGCTCAGAGGAAAACATGGTGCAATTCGATCTGGTAGCCGGCAATCAAAGTCGCCGAGTCTCCGATCTTGATACAATAACTCAACTCTGGGATTACACTGGATGCTCGATATCAAGCGATCTTGCTAGGGTTCTTAGATCTCTGCCTAAACTAGACCTGGGGGTCGGTTTATAAAGCACCCGTACCCCCTGGCTTGTTCTCCAAGGCGCATCCTGGATCCTACCCGGGCACGGCGCACAAACCCTAACTTTCTTCTACCATAACCCACAATCCGGGTTACTGGGCCTACAAGCTTGGGCCTTTATAGGTTTCCTTATCTTTAACCGGATCTTGCACAGCGTCCTTTGGGCCGGGTTATTCCTTGGAGTTTGGCCTACCGGGTTATCATCCCCCCGTCAGTAGTCCCCAGAATAGCCTGGGCTTCATGGATCCTCCTTGAAGCGCTCGCTATTCCCTGCAAAGATATCAAACACTCATGCATATGGAGGCCGGGTTAAGATGCTTTGATATTCAGCTAGGCCTTACTCCATGGTGGCCATGTAGTAACCCGGGTTTTTCCTCCAAGCACTTTTTAATTTCCAGGTCCAAACCCTAATAAAAACGCCAAGATTCCATACTCGATAATCGATCCTGATATCACGGGGTTGATCTCCTTCTTTCTTTTATCCAAATGCCTTGCTCAACATTTAAAGCACATTTCGTCAAAACTCAAATAAATAGCCGTTTACTTCCGCAACTCCCGGCTCCCGCTCACTGAACCGGGCTTATCCATTTGCCCTATAAATAAGCTCCTTGGGTAACCCGAACCCTAACGGCTCATTTCCCCCCACTCTGCTTCCTTCCTCCCCCTGAACTCATTCTCACTGAGCGCCACCACGGAAATCCCGCGCGCATCACCGGAGCCCATCGGCCGGAGGCTGCGCTCCGCCACTGCTTGCCCCGCGCCGCCGCCAAGATCCGCCGGCGAACCTCCATCCGGTCTGGAATCGCGAAGGGACACCAGGCCTGCGCCATCTGCCTCCGCAAGGCTTCACTCAGATCCCCTCCGGTAAGCCTTTGCACCCCTTAATTTGCCTTTGCAATTTTTGATTTTTTCTCAGATTAGATCCAAATCAGCCCGCCACGGATTTCTCGGCCATGCCGAATTAGGCCACCAATAGTCTTTTCTAGCTCGCCCAATGGATAAGACGCATACTCCAATCCACTCTCCTACTTCCTGCAATCATTATTCTCACCACAAATCTGAAGATGGAATTTCCAATCTAGGCTCGAACTACTCGAAGTTTCCTCCTTTGCCTCAATCACCCGGCTGGACCTCCCTTTCTGGTTCGCGCTAAAGTGCCTATGCAGCCATCCATCGCCCTCAAAAACTCCTTCAACATTTAGATCCCATAATTTTCTCCATAATGCTTGATACCCGGATAATTTCGAACTTTACTCTGCGAGCTAACACCCGGATTACGCGCAATTTTTCATGTCTCAATATTACCCGGATACTCGGCCGGCTCACAACTTTCGTGTCTTAGTCCTCTTATCCTTTTACCTTGTACTTTGCAGGTCAACCACATGGCTCCCAAAAAGCAGGGGAAAACTCCAACCAAAGCTAAAAGCCACCAACTCCATATCCGCCAACTGGGCGCGGTCTACGGTCACCAAGGCCAAGTTGGAGGAGCTGGTGGAGCTGGGAGTTCTTCCTCCTCAAGAGGATATCCAATGGAGAGTGCCGGGTAAGGAGACCCGGCCCACCCCGACAAAAGGCGAGGTAATTTGCTTTGTGGAACATGTGACCCGGGGCTTCCGCCCACCGGGTCACCCTTTTTTCCGGGAGGTTCTAAACCATTACGGCCTTCGCGTCTTTGATATCGGCCTAATTCTGTTTTAAACATCTCCCACTTCATAGTCCTTTCCGAATCATACTTGTGCACTTCGCCAAGTTTAGCTCTTTTCATTGAGCTTTTTCAATGCAAACCGTGCCGCGAGAGCGGTGACGGGGCGCTTCTCTCTTGCGGCGGGGTTTCCATCCAGCGCCGCAAGAATTCCTTGATGCCACCCCTCACCCTTAACTCCCATGTCAAGCACTGGCAGCTCTCCTACTTTTACTGCCAAGACACCTCCCCACCCGGCCAAAAGAAGCTGCCGGGTTACTCAGAGGGCCTTCTTGACATCTCCGAGAAATTTAGTGCCTTCGCCTCTGACTCGGATAGGGAGGCAATTCAACCTCTACTAGCCAAAATCAACACTCTCACGGCCCAAGGCCTCATCGGGCTCAACCTGGTGAAGACTTGGGTCGACTTCCGGATTCAACCTAATTCCATCCGCACAAAGTTGATGTGCGAGTATTCGGGACAATCTACAGACCCGCTCCGGTACTCTGATAACATCTTTGCAGCTGGCGATACCCACAAAACCATCAAGGGTTTTCTGACAGAAAATCTTGAGGTAATCCGGAACATATCCGGATTGGAGCCCTTCACGCTCGAGAACCCAGCCCCCAAGGTGAAAACCCGACTTTAATGCCTTTATCTTTGCTCTTTCCACTTGATACGGTTGATAACCCTTGTGCTGACACCTTTCAGGCTGATGATGATTTTTGGAAAACCAACACCTCTCCTAGCTCCAAAAGTCCAGGGGAGCAAGAAGCTGCTAACTCGGACGAAGGTATTTTCCGGATTTTGTTTGGTTCCTTTAAGCTCACCATAACCCCTTCATTTCCAACTATAACTCTGATGATATCCAGAACGAGAAGATGACGAGGAAGAAAACTCCGATGGCAAAGTAGAATCTGCCAGCGACGAGGAGGAACTGGAGCCGACAATAAAAGTCGGATCAAAAAGATGAACCCAAGAGGCTACTTCCAAGGTTTCACATCTCCTCCTTGCATTCAATTCGTATTACTTTAATGATATATATGAGCTTCCTTGATGTTATTCCACTGGCCATTCTTGAAGGAATCGCCCATGACCAAGCGCAGGTCGACTCGAAATCACCCGGGTGATGATGCCCTTAACCCGGGTATTTCATCGACCCCGACTCGACGGGCTGGTAATTACCCTATCTTTTCCCACTCGAAACATTCTCCTTGAACCATTCCCACATGACATCTAACTTGATAATTTCCAGCCTCTCCCGAGTCCAGCGACGGATTTCCTTGTGACTTTGCGGTGAACACCGGGTAAAATCCCCTTTCTGATGTTCCACCACATTTTATCACCCTTTCCTGACTGTGTATTTAGCTGCTCACTGACAACATCTACAGGGCCACGGTCGTTATCAGCGACCAAGAGGATATGGAGATCGAGGGCCCGGGTAAGGGGAGCCCGACTAATAAGACTATAGCCGCGTCTAGCGGCGAAAAACAAGCATCGCCGGCAAAGTCGGACACACAAGAAGCCGGGTATCCGATTGCTTCCCATGCAAGCAAGAAGAACAAAGCCACCGTCTTGGGTGCAGAAGAAGGAGCGTCGGATTCCGACACACAAATGACCCGGGTTCCGCCTCCCGCTAAGAAGAAAGCCCCTTCTCGAAATTTCCAAGGCCCCGGGTCCTCTGATACGAGTAAAGACACTTTTTATCAGTTGATGAACACCCTCCTCACCATGAAGACTTCGGAGAGCAAAATCTTGGAGCGCATGGCTGCAGAGCACCAGGTAAGGACACTTGGTATCTCATATTGCATACCTAGTCCCCAAGTTCCGAGTATGACTTGCAAAAGTTATGCTTGGTACTTTACGCCATATTCAGCTTACCATAATATCCAAATGATACTTGCGTTCCTTGCTACTTACAGGCACAGATAACCCGGTCTGATGAAACTTTACTGAAGACCGAACAACTTCTCCTTGCCGAGATAAAACGAAGGGAAACCCTTGAGGATGACATGAAAACTTTGAAGAAGGATGTTTCCAAATACAAGAAGAAGTGCAATGCTGCTCAGACCGCGCTGAAGAAACTATCGGACCAAGTCACCGATACTTATCAGATCTTGCTTAGTAAGTTTTTGCTGCTGATTTGTTTCGTGTCTTTGCTTTATTATATCAGACTCGGGATTATTGATACGTTCTCTCTTTTGTTACAACTGTAGGTGCCAACCTTGCGGCCCCAGAGGAGGATGCCATTGTCAAGGCTAAAACCCTAAAGACCGTGCTCCGGACTTTCTTTGCCGGCACAAAATTTATACTGGATGCCGTGAAGTGGCCTACGGAAGTATATCCGGGTGAAGAAAATCTCATTCAAGCCTGCTCCACTGTGCCTGGCTGGATTGAAATCTGGAAGCGCTCGTCCTACCGGATTGGTATGACCCGGGCCTTCACCCTGGCGAAGGCTTTATTTCCAAAGCTTGACCCGGCAAAGGTAATATCCGGGTTTCCCGAATTCAAGGCGGATGGTTCCAAATTTACACCCAAAGATTTCAAGGCCATACAAGCCGCAGTGCGCCCCTCGGCTACCACTTTGGCCGATAGTTTGGATCTAAACACGATCATGAGTGCATACGACGCTGATGGCAAAGTTGTTACAGAGGAAGCACCCCCGCCCTTTGATATCTTGGAGAAGTGGGTTTCTAACTCGGCCAGGAAGAGGGAGGCGACTGCGAAGAGAGAGGCCGAGTTAGGATCAGGTCCGTCTGCCTCTACACCAGCCGTCCCTCCACCTGTCCGCCCTGGCACAGTGAGTCCGGGTAAGGGTGCCGGGAAGGCTAAGCAGCAAGCCCAGGACCCAGAGCCGGAAGACCGTACTCAGGAGACCGAATAGGGCAATACCATCATAACACCTTGCTTACGTGATGCTTTGTATTCAAACTACTATGCTTTTGATGGTGCGCCTGTGCACCCCTGATACTGATGTCGTAACTTGTAACGCACTTTTTAGTCCGTGATATGCTTTGCGGCTTTCCTGGCCTTTTGATAACCGTATTGCTTGTCTATTCTTTGAGCTTTTTCTCGATACCCGACTCTCTATTTTGGCTCTCTTCGTAAGACTCGGTTTTCCGAATACCAGGGGCTTTGATAAGTGGACTTTTCTTTAAGTCCCCAAGACTCGGATGCCAGGGTGTTTCGAACTGCGATAGCCAAGTAGTTTGTTTCTGTTTCAAAGTCCCCAGTCCCCATGGCCCAAAGTCCGAGTCATGGGGGTGTGGCCTTTCTCAGAGAACAAATCGTTTTTTACCGAGTCGAAAAACCTAAGGCCATTCCGCGGAAGTACTGAAGTTATGCTTGATAATCATTGAGTTTCCGGCTATTAGCCTTGTACTCTGCATAAACTTGTGGTTTAGATGACCCTTTTGACTATCTTGTACTGTAAGCCGGCTTTCGCGTGGATACCATGTTGTTACATCCATACGAAAACAGGGTCAGACAAGTCCCATTGGGCTTCATGGCTGATTGTAATCGTAAGCGAACAAATCATGCCACTTTAGTGCGAGTCACATCGAGCTTAAGTAAGAAAAGTCAAGAAAATTTGGCTCCTTTGTCCAGTTATAAGATTGCAGCCGTACTCGTTTGCGAATAATCGGCCCCTATAACTTATAGGCATCAAGGCCGGGTCTTTCGGGTTTGTGGCTGGGCTACTTGAGCAACCAGCCCCCGAGACCTATATATGCTCAACGTTGTTAATGATACTGAAATATTGATGTCACATGGATACTACTTACTTGTAATCAGGCTGTAACGAAATAGGACTTGATAACCATCTCTTTATTGATGCGAGAAAGTTTGGATCAGCAGGCCGCCTCATTAAAAACCTTCCAGTCCCCTTAGGTACCCTGGGTAGGAAAAGAGCGCGTCTGAAACCTGCTGCCCGTTACATTGTTTAGTTCTCCATGGGGACCGGTCCCGGACTGGCGTGACCGACGCACATTCTCCACATGCTGGACTTTTTCATGATGAGTACCGGGTTTACTAATCGACCCGGGTGAGGTGTTTCCGTGACACGGCTGGTTGTGAGCGGCCGTGCAGTTTCTTCCTTCATAGTGTCGCACCCAAAGGTTTCTAGAGGATACTCATCGCACGAACTGGAAGTCAGGTGCTTGGATTATGGGGCATACATGCTCCCACGTCCCAGCTTCCTGGTAGGCCTGCGCTTATGCGCGACAACACAAGCCCTGCTTCCACCGTCGAAGTAAACTATCCGCTAGGAACCTAAAGGCACTACTGTCGACGTACTTCATAATCAAACACGCACGGTACGTCAACAGTTTGGTACGAATGATAGCACAGAATGTCTCTACGACACAAAAGAATGAAATAAGGGCAACTGGACTTCACTAAGGCAGAAATATCGAATACAAACATCCAGAGGACACATGTCCCAACATATCATTCATTACAACAGCGGAAGCAATCAAAGGGGTCTGAGTACAGACAAATCCATGGCTTAAGAAGCCGGAGAAAATAAAGAGAAGCGAAGCCCATCCACGTAGGTCTGGATCCTGCCCTGGTCCAGCTAACTACTCTGCAGACTCGTCGAACTCCACAAAGTAGCCATCCTGGGAAGCATCGTAGTCGTAGTCGTACTCTGCGTAAACCACAGCCCCAACGGGGTCAGTACATCCAAGTACTGGCAAGCAAGACTCACAGTTCATCAAAGAGTTACCCGTCAACACAAGCATTGATGCTTGGGATCAACGGAAGGAAGGGGTGATATAAAAGTTGCTGCTGGCTGCTCTAACCAACTACAGAAGATAACTACAAATTCCGACTAACAGAAAAGATAAGATCGAGGATTGTAACCAACTGAAAGATAACTTCAACCAAACCCATCCTGGATCTCGCCCCTTATCCGAAGAAGCAATCTGAGGATAACTCACACAGTTGGATTAACATGAATCAAGTTATTTGTGTAAATAACCTATTACTAGTCAAATTATTAATCATTGGGTGAAACATGATTGGTCATTATGTTGAAGTTGTCCTGAGTAATTGTTAGCCAGTACTTTCACCAAGTAATCCATAACCGCGGAAAACACGGCTTCTCGAGAAGATTATCCCTGCAGGGTTGCACCAATTTGGCCGTACACTCAAGAATAACCCGCCAGATGGAAATGCACTTCCACCAAGCGGGGTACTCTACACAACCAACCATTCTTCGCATCAAGCCCAAAGAACCTTGGGCGCACGGCTAATCAAGCCCAGAAGAAAATGGACCATCATAGCACTCTAAGACCGTGTCCCCTATATGCCGACTACGAAAGTTCCACCCTGCGCTGGGCTCGCAAAAACATGCATGCGGCAAATGGAAAACACGAACTAAATGAGGCGATTTGGACGAGATGCGAATCAGGTCAAGTTGAGGGGGGCGCCCATACTCGCTTCCCAAATGCGGGTAGTGCGCTCATCATGGATCAGTAGACAAGACCCTTTTCCTATTAGGGTCGACACTAGCAGGCTCCAAAACCACTCATGGGCCTCCTGCCGGTGCCTTATCATCAAATTATTATTACCATTAGCAATTAACAGGATTGATTGATTAACAACGAGCCCCGGTACAAGGTAATAAGATAGTAAAAGTAGTAACTGACAACAGACTCGAGTAAAAGCAACCCTAAGCATGCTAGATAATACTAAGGCACAAACAAAGGCTGTAGGTATGGAGGTGAGGCAATATCATTGGTTCAGGGTATCATGTGATAGGTTCGGAGGCAAGCAACGATACATAGGGCTAGCAATAGTAGACAAAAGGATAGTATCGACAACAAGTGTGGAAAGGAACTCGATGATTCATGTGAGTGATAACTTGCCTGGCAGCTCAGCCTCGTACTGGGCTAGGTCCTGAGTAGTGGTGTCGTAAGGCTCGTCGGTACCAACGTCGTCGTCTAACCGAGAAGAAGCAAAACAACAACGAAGGAAGACGGGCAATCAATACATGGCATAGGTGCACAAACATTGGATGATGCATGTCATGTTTAATAGATGCACCAAACTAATTAGTTGATATGAGACACAAGTTTAAATGGATTCCATATGCAAAGGTTGCATATGGAAGCCCATGCTTTAGAGTTGAATTAATTGTTCTATCACTAAGCATCAGGTGTAAGTGACTTAGTATGATGCATGCATGATGAGGTACAATAAGATAACAAAATTAAATGCAATTGGAATGATAGTTAACAATTTAGAAAAGTATTTATTAAATTTGGAATTTTGTTACTTAAACATGGCACACAAGTAGAAGTTGTTATCACCAATTTAAAGGGTGCAAAACAATTTACAAATTTTATATTTGGAAAGGTTATCAAATTTTAGTTGGATTACATGTTTCACATTTTGAAATTGGACTTAGGATTAATTATTTATGAATTAAACAATTTTAAACAATTTTTAATTGAATTGAACAAGATTTAAATTGTTTAGGCAATTTAAATTATTCAAACCAGAAAACAAAATTTATATTTGAATAGAGTATTCAAAAAGGTGTGAAAAACATATTTTATTTGAATTATTTGAAAACAGAATGAATTAGTTATGAATTATTTCAATTTGCATTTGAATTATTCAAATTTGAAATTTAAATGTATTTTGAAAATTCAAAACAGAACACAAGTTAAATATTTGGAAAGTTTATAAAATTTGGATCAGAATAGACATCAAGTTTGTATTTATTGGATGCATAAATTAAAAGTTATTGAATTTGCAAATTAGTTGTTTATTCTGCCCACTTTAAAAGAAAAGAAAAAATAACAGATTTGCGTTTTTCTTTTGTTACCGAGAGGGCCTCTACCCGCTGCCACTGACCAGCGGGTCCAAGCCAGCGTGGCAGCGCACGTGGCAGCCCGCGTGGCCAGAGGAGAAAAACCAGCAAAAAGGGGGGGGCGCGGTGCGCCGAGGGGGATTCGACCTCGCGACCACCCGATGCGCTGCCCAGGTGCGGTACCAGTACGCCTGCTCGTGTTTGTTGTCAGAACACAACACGCAGAGAGGTTGAAGTGTTGTTCGTTATCTGAATTTGCAACTGACGAAACAAGCCTGAAACTTGACAGATACAGGCAGTGGTCGCCGGCGAAATTAGCGGCTGCTCGCCGCGGCTGAGCACTGCGGTGACTAGCCCGTGTGCTAGCGCTTCTGCGGGGTGGCCTAGGCGCGCGCGGTGCGTGGCAGAGAGGAAGAAAAGGCGAGGAGAAGGCGACGGAGACGCTCACCGTGGGCTGCAGATGCTCGTCGGAGAAACGCGGACGGCGGCGTGGTTCTGGATCTCCTCAGGCCTCACGGAGGTGTTGAAGACGAAGAGGGTACCGAGGCCGGTCCATTCCAGCAGCTAGAGCGCCCTGATAGCCACCGGAGACGGCGAGCGGCGGCGGGTTTCAGAAGGTGGAGGCGGGGTTCAGAGCTTTGGGGTTCAGAGAGAAAAGGCAGGGGCTTGGGGGGAGAGGAAAGGAAGGTTGGCGGCGATGGAGGGTTAGGGCTAGGGTTGAGGGGCAGGAGGAGGTGCCGCGGTGGTTTTATGGGAGCGGGTGGAGCTGTACGGCGGCCATCGGAGTGGTTCTGTGGCCGATCAACGGAGGAGAAGGCGTCGTACGCCTGACGTCAGCAGGGGAGGTGGAAGACAGCGACGTTGGGGTTATCGGGCCAAGAATAAAAAAACGGTCTGGGCTGCTTGGGCCCTTAGCTGCTGCTGCTCTCCTCCCTGCCGTTTATTTTTTATTTCTGTTACTGTTTTTTTTTTTGTAGTTAAGCAATTTGGAAACAAGCAAGATTTTGTTTACTGAAATTTTGGAACAAAATTAGGGTAAATTTATTAGTGGAAAAAATGCAACCTTTTGGTAGTTTTTGTTTTCCAAAAATTTATTGTTTGTTTGTTGTTTTAAAATTAACCAATTTAATTGGAAAATGCAATAATACTTAATATTGAAAATAAAGCCATTCCCACTAGGGTTTCCCCTAGGGTTTTGGGAAGGGTTTAAATAGGGAAAAAGTTTGGTGAGTTGTTATGGTTTCAAATAGGTACTGATTTGAAACTTGGAAAAGATTTGAATCTAATTGGTGGAATTAAGTGAATGAGTTGAGGCAACAATTTAAGAGTTGATCCAAATGAAACTAATTGGAAGCAATTGATGTTTTTGGAATTGCAAATCTTTATTTGAGAGATTGTAACAGACAAGTGTGAAAACAAGATTGATTCATTAAGAAAACAATGCAAACATAGTAAAATAGATGCAATGAGATGATGACATGATGCATTGCTTGAAAATAAACAAGAAATTGAACCACTAAGGGATGTTTTCATACTTGGATGTTACAAAACGCCCCCCCTTGAAGGAATCGCGCCCCGAGATTCCCTACTGAGAAATGAACAGGTCCGGATACTTCTTGCGAAGATCCTCCTCGGTCTCCCACGTTGCCTCTTTATCAGAATGATGCGACCATTGGACTTTCAAGAACTTGGTGCTCTTGTTGCGAGTCTTACGCTCGGTCTCATCGAGAATACGAATAGGGTGCTCCTCATAAGATAGATCATCTTGCAGCTCAATGGAATCATGATCAACTGCACGATCTGGATCTTTGAAACACTTCTTGAGTTGTGACACGTGGAACACATCGTGCACTTTGGAAAGTTTTTCTGGAAGTTCAAGACGATAAGCATTCTCTGCACGTCTTGAGAGGATGTTGAAAGGGCCAATGTATCTTGGTGCAAGCTTTCCTTTCACACCAAAACGATGAGTGCCTCTGAGGGGAGTTACACGGAGATATGCCTTATCACCAGGTGCATAGACCATATCCCTGTGCTTGCTATCATAGTAGCTCTTCTGACGAGACTGAGCAATCCTGAGATTGTCACGAATGATACGAACTTTCTCCTCGGCTTCCTTAACAATGTCAGGGCCTAAAAGTGAACGTTCACCAGCTCCAGACCAATTGATTGGACTCCTGCATCTGCGACCATACAGTGCCTCAAATGGTGCCATGCCTAGGCTTGCCTGGTAGCTGTTGTTGTAGGAGAATTCAGCATATGGAAGGCAATCCTCCCATTTCATGCCAAAGGAGAGACCACATGCTCTGAGCATATCCTCGAGAATCTGATTGACTCTTTCGACTTGCCCTTGAGACTGAGGGTGATAAGCTGTGCTGAACAGAAGTTTAGTGCCCAATGCTTCTTGAAAGCTTTTCCAGAAATGAGAAGTGAAAATACTTCCACGGTCTGAGCTTATTTCCAATGGAACACCATGAAGGGGAACAACCTTTGCTGTGTAGAGCTCTGCTAACTGGCTAGCTGAGATAGTTTCCTTTACAGCATAGAAGTGAGCAACCTTAGTGAGACGATCAATAACAACGAAGATTGCATCGTTGCCCTTTTTGGACTTTGGAAACCCAGTAACGAAGTCCATTTCAATCATGTCCCACTTCCACTCAGGAATTTTCAGAGGTTGGAGAAGACCGGCTGTTTTCTGATGGACTGCTTTAACACGTTGACAAACGTCGCATTCAGAAACGTATTGAGCAATTTCACGTTTCATGCCAGGCCACCAATACAGAGTCTTGAGATCCTGGTACATCTTTGTACTTCCAGGGTGAATGGATAGAGGAGTTTCATGAGCCTCCTTGAGAATGATATCCTTGAGACTTTGAATCTGAGGAACTGCAATGCGTCCTTCGAAGAACACAGTTCCCTTGTCATCAACTGAGAAGGACTTGAATTTATCATTGCCCTCCTTGATGTGATCCACAATCTTCTTGATCTCATTATCACGAAGTTGTTCAGAACGAATCTTGTCCTCGAGAGTTGGGCTGGCTGTCAAGCTAGCAAGGTATCCTTCAGGAACAAGACCAAGGTTCAGCTTCTGGAATTCTTCATGAAGTGGAGGTTGGCTTTCCATGATCATGAGATTATTGCAATAGGATTTGCGACTGAGAGCATTGGCCATAACATTAGCCTTGCCTGGAGTGTAAGAAATGGTGAGATCAAAGTCTTTAATCTTCTCAATCCATCTCCTTTGCCTGAGGTTCAGATCTGGCTGAGTGAAGATGTATTTCAGACTCTTATGATCGGAAAAGATTTCAGTTTTGTTACCCAACAAGTATTGTCTCCATTTCTTGAGGGCAAACACAACTGCTGCAAGTTCAAGATCATGAGTGGGATAGTTTTGCTCATGTGGGTTCAACTGACGTGAAGCATAAGCGACAACTTGACGTTCTTGCATAAGAACTGCTCCTAGGCCTTGGAGAGATGCATCACAGAATATCTGGAAAGGTTTGGTAGTATTTGGGCCAACTAGAACAGGTGTGGAAGTGAGTTTAGTCTTCAGCAGGTTGAAACTCTCATCACATTGTGGAGTCCAAACGAACTTTTTGTCCTTCTTTGTGAGATCAGTGAGAGGTTTGGCAATCTTGGAAAAGTTTTGGACGAAACGACGGCAATAGCTAGCCAAGCCAAGAAAACTTCTGACTTGCTTCACCGTCTTAGGGGGTTTCCAGTCAACAATTGCCTTAACCTTTTCAGGATCAATGGCAATGCCTTTGGCAGAGATGATATGACCAAGATATGCAACTTCTGGAATCCAGAACTCACATTTGGAAAACTTAGCATACAGACGATGCTCGCGAAGTTTCATGAGAGTGAGACGAAGGTGTTCTCCATGCTCTTCCTCGGATTTGGAATAGACTAGAATGTCATCAAGATATACCACAACGAACTTGTCGAGGTATTCATGGAAGACAGAATTCATGAGTCTTGAGAACGTTGCCGGTGCATTTGTGAGACCAAAGGACATGACGGTGTATTCATATAGACCGTACCGAGTGGTGAAAGCTGTCTTAGGAATATCTTCCTTTCTGATCTTTATCTGATGGTAACCCATCCTCAAGTCCAACTTTGAGAATATTGAGGCTCCAGCAAGTTGATCAAAAAGATCATCGATACGAGGAAGTGGATACTTGTTCTTGATGGTTTTCTCGTTGAGAGGACGATAGTCAACGACGAGTCTTTTTGTTTGATCCTTCTTGGCAACAAACAGAGTTGGGCAACCCCAAGGAACTAGCTGAATGAAACCTTTGTCCATATACATATCGATTTGCTCCTTCAACAATTTCAGTTCAGGAGGAGCTATCTTATATGGATGCTTAGAGATTGGAGCAGTACCTGGCTCAAGCTCGATCACGAACTCAACTGCTCTGTCCGGGGGCATCCCTGGCAACTCTTCTGGAAAGACGTCAGGGAATTCACAAACCACCGGAACATTTTCAATTGCAGGAAGGGGTTTGGCATCGAGGCTGAACAGCTGAACAGAAGTTGATCCATATGGAGAATAGACTATCTGGCCTGAAGTGTGGGAGAGAGTTATTGACTTTTGAGCACAGTCAATTTTTGCTTTGTGGGTCTTCAACCAATCCATACCCAGAATGACATCAATGCAGAATTTCCCAGCAACATGAGTGAAGCAAGGAATACACGACCTCCAATTAGGATCTGATTGTCCATGCTTATCTTGGAAGTAATCATTTTATTTCCCGGAGAGTGCACATAGATTTGATTGCTTAGCGGAACCAGAGCTAAATTGTACGTTGTAGCAAAGATCTTTGACACAAACGAATGCGATGCTCCAGTATCAAACAACACTTTAGCTGGAATAGAGTTTACGGGTAATATACCGAGAACGACGTCAGCAGCCTCCTCAGCTTTGTCGGCCTTGATATGGTTCACCCTCGCGTTCCTCCCGACAGGCCTATTGTTGGAGTTGAAGGCTTTAGCCGGAGGAGCACGAACCATAGCCTGGTTGGTGTTGGGGCGAGGAGGTAGGGTAGCTGCTTCTGAGTGCACTTATCAGCATAATGTCCAGTATCCTTGCACTTGTAGCAAGTGACGATACGAGAAGGACCTGGCCTTGGCTGCCCCATCGGAAACCTCTGACCCTGCATCTGAGATGGGTTGGGTGGGCGGGGACCAAAGCCTGGAGAAGCTTGGGCATTTGGAGCCCGAGTGACAGCACCATTTGGCACCCAGATGCGGCGCTTCTGCGGAGGGGTGGTCATGTTGGAGGAGGAACCACCCTCACGCGAGTGCTTGCGCGACTCTTCGAACGCCTTGCGCCCATTCTCCTCATTGAGCGCGGTGTTCACAAGCTCGACGAAGTCCTTGCACTTGATGTTGGTGAGAGCGTACTTCAGTTCCGGTTTAAAACCTCGGCGGAACCTTGCCATCTTCTTGGCTTCGGTGGACACTTCGTCACCAGCGTACCGAGCGAGACGATTGAACTCGTTCTGGTAGCCGAGAACGTCCAGCTTGCCCTGTCTGAGAGAGCAGAATTCCTCACGCATCTTTTCCATGAGACCATCCGGGATGTGGTGCTTCAGGAAGGCATCCTTGAAACATCCCCAGTTGATAGGAAAGCCAGCCCTCATGGCCTGGTAGTTCTCCCACCAAGTAGCTGCCTGACCCTTCAGTAGGTAGGTGGCGTACTTGACCTTATCCTCTTCTGCAACATGAGCAATCTCCAGAGCTCTTGCTACGTCACGGATCCAGTCATCAGCATCCAGGGGCTCACGTGTTGCCACGAAAGCTTTTGGGCCCAAGCTGAGGAAGTCCTTGATGGTGACCCTTGGAGCATTCTGGTTGTGTTCCTGGTTAGCCTGGATCTGGGCCATCTGTGTCACCACTTGGGTCATCTGAGCCAACAGTTCCCCCATTGGTGGTGGCGGAGGTGGGTTGTTCCTGGTTGGAGGCATCCTGAACAGAAATTCATTTTAGCACAACAACAGAAAAGGATAGACTTGGTAACCGAAAGATAGATTATTCCGACGCATGAATAGATAACCAACAGGTACATCATCACATGTTCAAATACATCAGAATATCCAACAGACCAATACATGGTTCGAAAACAAAAGGATAAACTAGACACAGCTAGTAATGGTTACAACGGTACTCCCATGCTCATCACGCAGGACGGCGGTGAGTAGTACGGCGAGAGATACGGTGAGGAGGAATCCCACGGAAGTAGGTATCACGACGATCCATGTAGATAGGAACTGCTCTGAGAGCAACTCTCGGTGTGGTGAAGTAGAAAGCGTCCTCTCCCTGTGCTCCATAGCGGGGAATCCCTGTGTAACCAGTTCCGAGGTCGAGAAGTGGGCCTCTGATCGGCTCGTAACCTCCAGCATCTGGCAACGGAAGACCAGCTGGCTGAACGACACGTGCGAAGCGCTCGTCTCCAACAAATTCTGTGGTGTACGTCGCCAGACGAGTGAGAGCAAGGTGGAGCTGCTCCCTGACTTAGGCTAACTCCTGAGAATGTGCGGAAGCAACGGCATCACTGTGACTAGCGAACTGGGCAGTGATCTGGAGCCTGGAGCTATCAGTCTCGTAGGTATCCATGTCGCGGTGGACAGTGAAGTGAACTCCCGCTGCCGTGATGTAACCACGGGGGATGTGACGAAAACTGGACTTATCAAACCCCCAGTAGTCAGCACGGAGAACTGTGAGACTCACGTACGCTGCCTGCTGCACGGCCATATCCACTGTGGACCCTACTGCCTCGTACTGGTGTGCAATGCTCCTGCCATCATCCGACAGAATGTAGACGATAGCCCGGTAGCAAGTCTGGTCAAACTCTCGCTGGTGCTCGTAGACCTGGTACTCTGGTGCCCAACGGAACCCCAGATAGGTAACCATGTCTCTCAGCAACTCCGGAAAACCGGCGGTGCTCTCACAGCGAGTCATGCGAACCACCTGCGGGTAGTAGCTGAGACCCATCTGCAGATGATTTGGAAGGTTTTGATTAGACTCCGGTAGAAGAAAAAGGATGTGGAAAGCAACAACAAGGTTCAATGGACGAAAAGGATGTTGAAAAGAACATGATATTGAAGCAACATCGGGAAAACGAGACCAAAAGTCCTGAGGTACTACAGAGAACCCAAAACACGTGAAATCCTAACTTGAAAGTTTAGGTGAGAACAGAAAACAACGTTGCACTTCCTTACCAGAAAAGGGTGGGTGGGTGGGGAAAGAAGAAAAATGGCAGAATTCCTACTCTCACGTTTCATTTTTCCTATATAGCTACAAAATAGTTTCTAGACTCAACTGCGACCAGTAAAAAGGGATCCTACAGGCAGACAGGCTCTGATACCATTTGTCGCACCCAAAGGTTTCTAGAGGATACTCATCGCACGAACTGGAAGTCAGGTGCTTGGATTATGGGGCATACATGCTCCCACGTCCCAGCTTCCTGGTAGGCCTGCGCTTATGCGCGACAACACAAGCCCTGCTTCCACCGTCGAAGTAAACTATCCGCTAGGAACCTAAAGGCACTACTATCGACGTACTTCATAATCAAACACGCACGGTACGTCAACAGTTTGGTACGAATGATAGCACAGAATGTCTCTACGACACAAAAGAATGAAATAAGGGCAACTGGCCTTCACTAAGGCAGAAATATCGAATACAAACATCCAGAGGACACATGTCCCAACATATCATCCATTACAACAGCGGAAGCAATCAAAGGGGTCTGAGTACAGACAAATCCATGGCTTAAGAAGCCGGAGAAAATAAAGAGAAGCGAAGCCCATCCACGTAGGTCTGGATCCTGCCCTGGTCCAGCTAACTACTCGTCTGCAGACTCGTCGAACTCCACAAAGTAGCCATCCTGGGAAGCATCGTAGTCGTAGTCGTACTCTGCGTAAACCACAGCCCCAACGGGGTCAGTACATCCAAGTACTGGCAAGCAAGACTCACAGTTCATCAAAGAGTTACCCGTCAACACAAGCATTGATGCTTGGGATCAACGGAAGGAAGGGGGTGATATAAAAGTTGCTGCTGGCTGCTCTAACCAACTACAGAAGATAACTACAAATTCCGACTAACAGAAAAGATAAGATCGAGGATTGTAACCAACTGAAAGATAACTTCAACCAAACCCATCCTGGATCTCGCCCCTTATCCGAAGAAGCAATCCGAGGATAACTCACACAGTTGGATTAACATGAATCAAGTTATTTGTGTAAATAACCTATTACTAGTCAAATTATTAATCATTGGGTGAAACATGATTGGTCATTATGTTGAAGTTGTCCTGAGTAATTGTTAGCCAGTACTTTCACCAAGTAATCCATAACCGCGGAAAACACGGCTTCTCGAGAAGATTATCCCTGCAGGGTTGCACCAATTTGGCCGTACACTCAAGAATAACCCGCCAGATGGAAATGCACTTCCACCAAGCGGGTACTCTACACAACCAACCATTCTTCGCATCAAGCCCAAAGAACCTTGGGCGCACGGCTAATCAAGCCCAGAAGAAAATGGACCATCATAGCACTCTAAGACCGTGTCCCCCTATATGCCGACTACGAAAGTTCCACCCTGCGCTGGGCTCGCAAAAACATGCATGCGGCAAATGGAAAACACGAACTAAATGAGGCGATTTGGACGAGATGCGAATCAGGTCAAGTTGAGGGGGGCGCCCATACTCGCTTCCCAAATGCGGGTAGTGCGCTCATCATGGATCAGTAGACAAGACCCTTTTCCTATTAGGGTCGACACTAGCAGGCTCCAAAACCACTCATGGGCCTCCTGCCGGTGCCTTATCATCAAATTATTATTACCATTAGCAATTAACAGGATTGATTGATTAACAACGAGCCCCGGTACAAGGTAATAAGATAGTAAAAGTAGTAACTGACAACAGACTCGAGTAAAAGCAACCCTAAGCATGCTAGATAATACTAAGGCACAAACAAAGGCTGTAGGTATGGAGGTGAGGCAATATCATTGGTTCAGGGTATCATGTGATAGGTTCGGAGGCAAGCAACGATACATAGGGCTAGCAATAGTAGACAAAAGGATAGTATCGACAACAAGTGTGGAAAGGAACTCGATGATTCATGTGAGTGATAACTTGCCTGGCAGCTCAGCCTCGTACTGGGCTAGGTCCTGAGTAGTGGTGTCGTAAGGCTCGTCGGTACCAACGTCGTCGTCTAACCGAGAAGAAGCAAAACAACAACGAAGGAAGACAGGCAATCAATACATGGCATAGGTGCACAAACATTGGATGATGCATGTCATGTTTAATAGATGCACCAAACTAATTAGTTGATATGAGACACAAGTTTAAATGGATTCCATATGCAAAGGTTGCATATGGAAGCCCATGCTTAAGAGTTGAATTAATTGTTCTATCACTAAGCATCAGGTGTAAGTGACTTAGTATGATGCATGCATGATGAGGTACAATAAGATAACAAAATTAAATCCAATTGGAATGATAGTTAACAATTTAGAAAAGTATTTATTAAATTTGGAATTTTGTTACTTAAACATGGCACACAAGTAGAAGTTGTTATCACCAATTTAAAGGGTGCAAAACAATTTACAAATTTTATATTTGGAAAGGTTATCAAATTTTAGTTGGATTACATGTTTCACATTTTGAAATTGGACTTAGGATTAATTATTTATGAATTAAACAATTTAAAACAATTTTTAATTGAATTAAACAATATTTAAATTGTTTAGGCAATTTAAATTATTCAAACCAGAAAACAAAATTTATATTTGAATAGAGTATTCAAAAAGGTGTGAAAAACATATTTTATTTGAATTATTTGAAAACAGAATGAATTAGTTATGAATTATTTCAATTTGCATTTGAATTATTCAAATTTGAAATTTAAATGTATTTTGAAAATTCAAAACAGAACACAAGTTGAATATTTGGAAAGTTTATAAAATTTGGATCAGAATAGAAATCAAGTTTGTATTTATTGGATGCATAAATTAAAAGTTATTGAATTTGCAAATTAGTTGTTTATTCTGCCCACTTTAAAAGAAAAGAAAAAATAACAGATTTGCGTTTTTCTTTTGTTACCGAGAGGGCCTCTACCCGCTGCCACTGACCAGCGGGTCCAAGCCAGCGTGGCAGCGCACGTGGCAGCCCGCGTGGCCAGAGGAGAAAAACCAGCAAAAAGGGGGGGCGCGGTGCGCCGAGGGGGATTCGACCTCGCGACCACCCGATGCGCTGCCAGGTGCGGTACCAGTACGCCTGCTCGTGTTTGTTGTCAGAACACAACACGCAGAGAGGTTGAAGTGTTGTTCGTTATCTGAATTTGCAACTGACGAAACAAGCCTGAAACTTGACAGATACAGGCAGTGGTCGCCGGCGAAATTAGCGGCTGCTCGCCGCGGCTGAGCACTGCGGTGACTAGCCCGTGTGCTAGCGCTTCTGCGGGGTGGCCTAGGCGCGCGGGCGTGGCAGAGAGGAAGAAAAGGCGGAGAAGGCGACGGAGACGCTCACCGTGGGCTGCAGATGCTCGTCGGAGAAACGCGGACGGCGGCGTGGTTCTGGATCTCCTCAGGCCTCACGGAGGTGTTGAAGACGAAGAGGGTACCGAGGCCGATCCATTCCAGCAGCTAGAGCGCCCTGATAGCCACCGGAGACGGCGAGCGGCGGCGGGTTTCAGAAGGTGGAGGCGGGGTTCAGAGCTTTGGGGTTCAGAGAAAAGGCAGGGGCTTGGGGGAAGGAAAGGAAGGTTGGCGGCGATGGAGGGTTAGGGCTAGGGTTGAGGGGCAGGAGGAGGTGCCGCGGTGGTTTTATGGGAGCGGGTGGAGCTGTACGGCGGCCATCGGAGTGGTTCTGTGGCCGATCAACGGAGGAGAAGGCGTCGTACGCCTGACGTCAGCAGGGGAGGTGGAAGACAGCGACGTTGGGGTTATCGGGCCAAGAATAAAAAAAACGGTCTGGGCTGCTTGGGCCCTTAGCTGCTGCTGCTCTCCTCCCTGCTGTTTATTTTTTATTTCTGTTACTGTTTTTTTTTTTGTAGTTAAGCAATTTGGAAACAAGCAAGATTTTGTTTACTGAAATTTTGGAACAAAATTAGGGTAAATTTATTAGTGGAAAAAATGCAACCTTTTGGTAGTTTTTGTTTTCCAAAAATTTATTGTTTGTTTGTTGTTTTAAAATTAACCAATTTAATTGGAAAATGCAATAATACTTAATATTGAAAATAAAGCCATTCCCACTAGGGTTTCCCCTAGGGTTTTGGGAAGGGTTTAAATAGGGAAAAAGCTTGGTGAGTTGTTATGGTTTCAAATAGGTACTGATTTGAAACTTGGAAAAGATTTGAATCTAATTGGTGGAATTAAGTGAATGAGTTGAGGCAACAATTTAAGAGTTGATCCAAATGAAACTAATTGGAAGCAATTGATGTTTTTGGAATTGCAAATCTTTATTTGAGAGATTGTAACAGACAAGTGTGAAAACAAGATTGATTCATTAAGAAAACAATGCAAACATAGTAAAATAGATGCAATGAGATGATGACATGATGCATTGCTTGAAAATAAACAAGAAATTGAACCACTAAGGGATGTTTTCATACTTGGATGTTACACATAGCGGATTGCTTGGGGGAGTCATCCTTGATAAAAGCCACCATTTTAGCATCTTGTGCTACTTTGGATTTTGCTCTTTCGCCTTCAGTACTCGGCCTTTTTGATGTGGTTCTATCCTCCGGGTCTGCTTGAGATCGGTAATGCTTGAGTTCTTCTTTTCTACAGGCTTGCTCGGCCATTGCTGCATCTCCTTCGTCGCATTAAGCTGCTATGTCTCGGTTTCCATGTATGGTGATGGTCTTCTTGGGACCCGGGATTTTTAGCTGTAGATATACGTAACACGGCCTAGCCATGAATTTGGCATAAGCCGGTCTTCCAAATAACGCGTGATATGGGCTGCGCAATTTGACTACCTCAAAGGTAAGCCACTCATCTCGATAGTTATCCTTTGACTCCCCAAAGGCTACCTCCAATGCGATTTTTCCCTCGGGGCACGCTGAATGACCCGGGACTATCCCATGAAAAACTGTTGAGCTTTTTTGTAGCTGAGACTCCTTGAGGCCCATGCGTAGGAAGGTTTCCCAATACAGTATGTTGATGCTGCTTCCACCATCCATCAAAACCTTTTTCAGCTGATACCCATTGACTTGTGGTGCGACTACTAATGCCAAGACTCCCGGGTGCTCCACTCTTTCTGGGCGATCCCTTCTGCTCCATGTTACCTCCTGTTCTGACCATCTCAAGTATCTCGGGACAGCTGACGAAACTGAGTTGACCGCTTGCTTCAGTATCTTTTTGTCCTTGTTAGAGCCTCCTGTGGTATGCACATGATATTGACCCAGTTGTTTGGGGTTAGCCTGGAAACCTCCTGCCCCCCCTTGGTTATTGCCTTGATTTCCAGCCGCCGGGTTACCAGCTGGGGGTGGGCCGTTGCCCGGGTTTCACACTGGACCCGGTCCTCCTCCCCGTCCTGCACTTCGCATAGCTCTGTTCACTTCTTCATTTTTCCATCTTTGTAAGTCGGCGCACTGCTTTAGAGAGTGGTTAGCTGGCCTGCCATTCCTGCTGTGTTTCGGGCATGCCATCCTGAATATGTCCCAATTGTTACCCGGCCTTGGCGGCCCTTGATAGTTTCCTCCATTGTGATTACCTCCGTTGAAATTTCCTTCTGCTCTGGGCCTTGAAGACCCGGCTTCTGTATTCGCGACAAACTCGGAGCCTCCTTCAAACGGGCGCTTGTTCTGGCTATTTCCGTTATTACCCGGTGCTGATCCATTGCCGGTTCTTCCATTATTACTTGTGTTTGCTTTTACCTTCTTGTCATCAACTTCCTCTTCTGTAGTATCTGTCGCAGCGTGTTTGTTGCACGCGTCCATCAATTCTCCCATTGTAACTTCCGACGCATTTCGACTAGACTTCATGCGAGTTAACTTTTGCACTAAAGGTATGTACTTGCATGTTTTCTCCATGGCCTGTAGCGCATCCTTGGGCTGAATGTCCGTGGACGAGTGAAGTATCTCCATAACCCGGCGCACCCAACTGCGCGCCGATTCTCCCTTCTTCTGGACGCACCGCTCTAGGTCGTCAATAGTGAACAACTTCCTGCACGTCCCATGAAAGTGCTTGACAAACGCGGTCTTCAATTCCTCCCAGGACTTGATCGATCCTTCCGGCAAATTGGTGAACCACAACTTTGCTGATCCTTCTGACATCATCAAGTACATGAACTTGGCTTGGAGATTCTCGGATGCGTTGCGAATTGACATTGCCATCTCATAGCTACTTAGCCATGTTTCTGGATCCATAGTTGGCTCATAATTCACTACTTTCCCTGGCTCTTTGAATTTTCCGGGTAAGGTTCAGCTCTGATATTGTCCGAGAGACACTTGGGTCCCGCAAGAACGGTTGAAGCCGGCCTTGCTCTAGAAACGTGTGATGCCGCGGGGGGCGCGGCTGGGCGCGGTGCTGCGGGAAGTCCATGCGCTGCAGACCCGGCCGCGGCCCTCCGGGCTCTAGAACTGTCCACGATAGCCTGTGCTGCTGATGCTGCCTGAGCGCGGGGAGGAGGCGGCATTTGCTGCTGCTCTTCCCTCCGCCGTGCTGAACTTGTTTGGATATTCCCTTGTTGTTGACTGACGTATGGCGTTCCATGCATACCGCTTCTTTGATCCGGATAATTGGCTTGCTGTGCCACCGCAGTGTGCAACAGATCGATGGCTTGCCGAGTCTTCTCTGCATGGGGCGACTCTCCCACGGGGATCTGATTTAACGCGAGTGTCGCCGCATACACGTTGTCCATGGGGTTATTGTAGTGGCCGGCTGGTGTGTGGAATCGTGATGGTGGCGGTGGTGGTAGATCGTTGCCGGTTGTGACTCTGGTCTGTGGTGGGGGTAACCCGGCCCGTTCATTGGCCGGATGTGTCCCTGCTGTCGCCGGTTGGGGTGCGGTTCCCTGGTTCACCACTGGTATCTGCTGATCCAGAGGTGTGACAAATAAATTAGCCGGATTAATAACCCCGCCCGTTGCTGGTAACCTGGTTTGATGCCTTTGATGCACTTTAGACGTTTCCTCTCGGAGCCGAGTTTCTAGCGCATCCAACTCACGCTGCCGCCTGGCCATCCCTTGCCTTTCTGCCTCTACCTGCCTTCTTTGCTGTTCCAGCGCACGACGAGCTACATCCAGATCCCTGACACGTTCCGCTGCGTTTTCCGGAGTGATAACCGTCGCAAGGACCGTGGGATCTAGAATCAGATTATTATCGAATCAGGCCGGGTGGCGCGGGTTTGAAGGACCCGCCCCTGGTGTCCGGTTTCCCAGGAATCCGAACGTGTTTGCGTGCAACTCCTCGTCTGATGCGCGGCTGGTTACTGATGCCGATTCCCCATCAACCCGGGCCAAAACCGGGTCTCCGTTAGCCGCGCCCTGCTGCTGGGCCACCGCCTGAGCCGCCCCGACTGATGCCGCGGTTGCGTTTCCTTGGTTGAGATTGGCCGCGGGAGCCGCATAGACTGCGACTCGGCGTACGATATCCTGTGTAAGTTCATGCTGTTCTTCCTCATCGTTCTCCTCCTCATACCGGTTTTCCAGCAGATCCAGGATAGACCCGGTATCACCTTCTCTTTTGACCCGGTCGCGCGGGGTCCATGCCGGCTCCTCCGGCTGTTCCCACTCCGCGATGGGTTCTTCTGCCGGATGTGTCGTTCCAATCGATTCTTCGTCATCTGATCGGATAGAAGTGGCTTCTCCTGGCACAGAATCAGATCCAATATTGTCAGGGATCGAATTGGAAGTACATACCATACCAATGAAGACGCTGATCCGGCCGATTGTCACGACGGATCCGGATTCGAGGTGATCCGACTCTGGCCCCCAGCCGGAATCGTCCACCATCTTTTCTCCTTTGTGGTCGACGTAGATTTCGCCGACGACGAGATTCTCCATGCTCTTCCGAGCTTCTCCCGTGATGTAAACACCTTTGGACGCAGGCCCCACGGTGGGCGCCAACTGTCGTGGGATAATCACGGCAGATGTTACCGGGGGTAACTGATCTTGGGGCAAGACGACACAGGCGTTTGGGAGAGGGTTTAGCTCAGAGGAAAACATGGTGCAATTCGATCTGGTAGCCGGCAATCAAAGTCGCCGAGTCTCCGATCTTGATACAATAACTCAACTCTGGGATTACACTGGATGCTCGATATCAAGCGATCTTGCTAGGGTTCTTAGATCTCTGCCTAAACTAGACCTGGGGTCGGTTTATAAAGCACCCGTACCCCCTGGCTTGTTCTCCAAGGCGCATCCTGGATCCTACCCGGGCACGGCGCACAAACCCTAACTTTCTTCTACCATAACCCACAATCCGGGTTACTGGGCCTACAAGCTTGGGCCTTTATAGGTTTCCTTATCTTTAACCGGATCTTGCACAGCGTCCTTTGGGCCGGGTTATTCCTTGGAGTTTGGCCTACCGGGTTATCATCCCCCCGTCAACACAGGAACTTTTATTTTCTCGATACTCGAGTACAAGAAATGCATCGCACACAGGGTACACACCGTCTTCAAACGATTGAAGCCATCAGTCGAAAAGAAATCAAGACGAACTTTGAGCGTCTACCCGACAGATTCTCAGCCGAGTAAACGCTCGGGGGCTACTGACGAAGGCATGGATCCTAGACCTATCGGGTGAGCCTACCCGTTCCAAGGCCCAAGACCCAAGCTCCAAGGGAGACGCCATGGACTGTTCTAGAAGGCCCAATCAAGGCCCAACCGCAAAGCCTTGCGTGTTAAGAAAGGAAACCTGTAACCAAATTTAGGTTAGGGTTTGTATCCCCCCCCCCCCGGAACGGTTTCAGACCTGGCTACCTATATAAATCCAGGAGAACCACCGGGAGGAGGACGAAGCAAATACCGCACAACCTAAGCCTCGAGATTGAGATCTACTCTCGACTTGAGCACCCCCACTGTAACCCATCTATTGAGCTAATACAGATTGACAGAAGCAGAAGTAAGGGTTTTACCTCTACGAGGGCCCCGAACCTGGGTAAATCTCGCCCTCCTGTTAGTCGACGATTGTCACCAGCGCCTACTCGTTCTCCTACTCGAAACCCTATTGGTTCATCCGAGGGACTTGTTGAGATGAATATTCGACAGGTGAATTGACCTATAGATACAACTCCATGAGCATATTGTAACACCGGACATCACCTCATAGTTCATTGCAGAAGTAAGGACCTCACACGGCTGAGATCCTGAACCTGCGTACATCGTGTCTCTTGCATGCTTGTGACCCATCCCGCACGGGCACCGACGTTTGGGCACTTTGGCCCCTTTGTAAACTCCATTGCTAACCGCAATGGTGCTGACGTGTATCATACCACGTCATGTATATATGTAAATTAATATAAAAATTGAAAATAATTCAATATACATTCTGAAAGACGAACGCAATAACAAGAACCAATAGTCAGAGTTGCGCAATTATCAACCGTGTGAAACAACACGTGTCTTACATTTCACTATAGTGATGGAGGGAGTACCTTTTGTGATGGAAAAAGCTTGCGTATGTAACGATGTAAATAAGCAAATAGACACTACTCTATCTGTTATGAAATACTTGACTCCGGAATGGGTATATCTAGACTCGTTCTTTTATAAATATACTCATTTGAGAGTCGTCTACTTCAGAACAAAGGGAGTCACAAGCTAATGTAACGCGGCTCTGCGATAGCGCGCTCCATTGAGCTCGATAGGGACCACATCAGGTAGACCGTGGCATCTAAGAGCAACTCCAGTCGCCGCCCGAGAGACCCCCATAACCCAATGAGGCATGCCCGACCGAAAACAGCTCCAACGCGTGCCTCGTCGCCCGTTATTTTATCCGGGCTACCAGGCCACCCCCGCCTCATGGGGAGCGCTTCGGTAGCACCAGCCGAGACATGCGGGCATGGGCCCGTCGTGTCATTTGCACAAAAAACCCTCCCCATCGAAAGTCGATGCCCCTCCATGTTCCCTTTCCCCATCGCCCTCACTCCTTCCATTTCACGCTCCTACGCCCTCGTCGCCATGGCTCCGCTGGTGCGCGAGCCCGAACCACCGAAAGAGAAGGCTTATGCAGCAATGGGGAGCACGCTCGTTTGGATGTCAGAGGCGGACCCTCCCCCTCCAGAAGACCGAGTGGATTTCGGAGGCGGACTGGAAGCGCGACTACCTTCAGCGCAAGGTGGGCACGGCCATCCACACCATGTGACAGAAGGACTTGGGTCAGATGGTTGCGGTGAACCTTGAGTCCATTATTTGAAGGCCTCCTCTTTCCGGCCCAGGGTGGGACACGGGAGAGCAGCGCCGCCGTTTATTCTAGGAGCTCTTCGCCGTCCTACTTGCCGTACTTCCATGATTTCGCATGTGCCTTGCCTCGCTTCTCGACCAGTTTATCCATGAGCACAAGGTTCCCGCAGATTTTGTCGAGGCTAGAGGCTACAGGGTCTTCAGCGGATTCGACCCGAAGGCCATATTTTCCTAGCCCCACGCCAGCATCGCTGATACGTCGAAAACGTATCTCCTTTTCCACTTTTCCTATTATTTGCCCCTAAACTTTTGTGTTTTGAATGTAACTAACACGGACTAACATTGTTTTCAGCAGAATTACTTTGGTGTCTCGTTTTTGTGCAGAAAATCAACTTTCGGGAAATTGCCCAGAAAAGACCCCTTGGCCCTAAAACACCAGAAGACCCCGGGAGCCAGAAGGAGACCCGGAGAGGGGCCGGGAGGTGGCCAAACCACCCCCCGGCGCCTCCCCCCTAGGCCGCGCCAGCAGGTGGTGTTGGCCACTCCCACACCCCCTCAGTCTCCCCTTTGGACTACAAAGAGCCTTCAACCCTAAAACACGAGGGGGTTCGATAGTTTTCCAAAAAGAAGTATGTAGCTCCGCCGCCACCCCGAACCTCGATTCGGGGATCAAAAGTTCCTGTTCTGGTACCCTACCGGGACGGGGAATTGGAGGAGATCATCGCCATCGTCATCACCAACGCCTCTCCATCGACCATCCATGTTTCCCCCATCCATGTATGAGTAATTCCCCCGCTGTAGGCTGAAGGCGATGGTAGGGATTGGATGAGATCGTTCATGTAATGATGTCGTGATTGTTAGGGCATAGTGCCTAGTATCTTCTATTAGTGCTATTGACATTGTGGCAACTTGTTATGCTTAATGTTTGCCACTTTGGGCCCGAGTGGCATGATCTCAGATCTGAACATGTTATTGAATCATGATGATAATTATTGTTTCTTGATCATACCTGTAAGTTGTTTACACATATTGTTGTCCAGAACCTGAGGCCCCAAAGTGACAGAAATTGGGACAACCGGAGGGGATGGCTGCAATGTGAGGATCACATGTGTTCACGGAGTGTTAAAGCTTTGCTCCGGTGTTCTATTGAAAGGAACACCTTAACTACCAGTAGTTCCCTTGAGGCCCCGCTGAAAACGGGCTGGTAGGACAAAAGATGTTATGCAAGTTCTCATTGCGAGCACGTATGACTATTTACGGAACACATGCCTATGGTTACTTAGTGCTTGGATGCTTTATCTTATTTATCTGCAATGCCCATGTCTTGATTATTATATGATCTATCTTATCCATGTAACGCCCGTTCATCCATCCCTATGCCTACAGTATTTAATCCCGCTATTTACTTCAAACACTGATGTTGCTGTTTTCATCTCACTGCTGCTATTATTTCACAATTGCTTCTTCTATAAAACTATTACTACTGGTAAACCACTGCGAACAAAAGTACTTTCAGGTGCAGGTGAATTGACAACTCACTTGTTAAGGCTCACAAATATTCTTTGGCTCCCCTTTTGTCGAATCAATAAATTTGGGTTTTACTTCCCTCGAAGACTGTTGCGATCCCCTATACTTGTGGGTCATCAATCGCCTTCGACCTCAACAAGGCGTACGAGGCTTCATTGGGCATGTGCATGGGCGCCATCACCCTTAGTGTGAATAACCAAACCAATGCCGGCCGCAGCTTGTCGTTCGGCGCAGGCGCCAGCAACATGTTCGACAAAACTACGGCCGACGTCTTCAATAGAAGGAAGGTATGGGCGATGTATTTCACATGTGGATGATCGGTGTAGTGTAGATTATCCGATAGTAGTAGTGTTCGTTACATGATCGACGTGTTTTGTGTGCATAGGTGGACGCCGACGTCTTGAACAACACGATGTATTCCCGAGTTCCTCCTTGTTAAGGGAGTACGTCTCGTTGGAGGGGTGTGAGCTCGCCAGGAAGGCCTACTCAACGACACAAAGGACTTACCCTATTCTCCGATGAACCCCACCACAAAGGCCTAGTCCACCTTCCACTATTGATCCCCTTTGAGACGGGAATCAAGTCCTTTACAAACAAGTTTGGAGCACACACCCACAACCGAATTAGGGGCTCCCAACAATCACAAGAACCACCAAGAGAAACAAGATGTCTAGGTTCTCCACAAGAGGAAACCCTAGACTAGTTCCCCTCAAGCAAATGAGGGGGGAAATGAAATCCGGTTGGTGAAGACGTAGATCGGGGCCTTCTCCTTCAGTCCTCCAAAGATCAAGGCTTTTGGGTGGAGGGATTTGCAGATCTAGCAAGGTGGGTGAGCTCTAGCAATGGTGAGATCTATTCTGGACGAGCTGGCTGGAGGTACGTGGAGGGGAGGGGGTATTTATATCCCTCATAATTTTGGAGCAGTTGGAGACGATTCTGACAAACTCACACCGGAGACTCTGGTGTAAAGGCCGGAGACTCCGGTTTGAGTTTTTCGCCAGGGCATCAGTCTGGAGACTCCGGACACATTCCAGTAAGTCTCCGGTGTGGATCCAGCGGGCGACACCACTTCCTTCAGCTTCATATTCTTCAGAGAAAGTACCAGTCCGAAGATTCCGGTGCGCAGGCCGGAGACTCCAGTCTTATGCAGCTTGTGCCCTGTCGCCTGAGTCCAGAGTATGTCTGGGGTCATTCGAACAACAAAAGTATCAGTCAGTCCGGAGACTCTGGACAATCTCCGGTAAGTCTCCGGTCTGGATACAGCGGGAGACACCAGACAAACTCCAGTGCTTTTTCTTCAAAGTTGGGCTCACTCCGGAGACTCCGGTGCTTCTTCGGTAAGTCTCCGATCTGGGTACAGCGAGCGACACCAGAAATTCCAGAGAACACAGTCCCACGAATAACCTCATACCGGAGACTCCGGTCTGGGAGACTGGAGACTCCGGCCTTGAATAAATTCCAGCAGAAGCTTTTCATGGAACTTTGCCTCTTTATGTGTCTCACTACCACCACATCAAATATGTTATTTAGGCCCTGAGAAACATCAACACACTTAAGTATACACATGTTGTTAACAAACACCAAAACAAGATGATTTAAGCGCGTTTGCACTTTCAATCTCCCCCTTTTTGGTGTTTGATGACAACACACATATTTGCAATAAAATCACAGCTAGGCTATGTTTGTAAAAGATAGACGGGCTTTCGAACACTCAAGTCGTGAGCTCCCCCTATGTTTTACAAACAAAGCCCTCTAGATTAACTACTAGTGAAAAATATAAATACATGCATTGATACGATAGATAACGCAATATTAAGCACAATAGGATAGATAGCTTCACCACGTAGTCTCACCACGCACATAAATCCATAGTTCACTAGGAAATGAAACCAACTAAGATAAAGGTAACACAAGCCATAAAATAAAATCAAGTACAAAGACTTGTGTTTCGAAGCAAATCAAATCAAAGCAACCCTTGCAAAGTCCGGAGAAGACTATTGCTTCTTCTCCCCCTTTGGCATCGAGACACCAAAAAGGGCAAGGAGGACTACACACACCCAAGGAATCAGTCATCCTCATCATGGTCCTCATCGTCCCTGTCCTCAACACGGTCAGTGTCGTCTCCATCATCATCTTCATCTCCTTGCTCATCCTCATCACCATCATTAAAGAACTCAAGATCCTCATCCTATTCTTCCTCAATTTGCTCCTCCACATTCTCCTCCTCCTTAGTCATAGGGGCCTTGCCACGGTTGGTCGAGGAGGAAGGAGCTGAAGTGACCTCCTCAAAATCACCCCACGGGAAGAGGTGAGTGTTCCAGTTCTCATAGGACTCGGTCACGGACTCGGTGGGAGGGGTACCAATAGGAGGAGTAGCCCCAATACCCGCATGGTCCTGGAGCTTGGGGACCATCTTCTTTAGCTCGCGCCTCTCCTTATAGGCCTCATGGTTCTCCTTGTGGACTACAATTGTCATGCACAGAATGTTGCGCTGAAACCATGCCAACTTCTTCATCTCATCTTGAGTCTCTTCCTTGCTAGAACGGCGAGAGGGAGGGTCAGCATTGTTCCTCCTCGACCTAGGAGCAGCCTTAGCATCACCCATGGGGGTGTCAGTGTCAGGACGGTGAGAAGAGATAACCTGAAGAGAGCCAACTATGTGCTTAGACTCACACACCATGCCCGAACACTAATCAAGAATGAGCCTCATCACATAAGGAGCATATACTGGAACCTTCTTGATCTCGATCATAGCAGAGTACATCTCCTCCTTGATGAAGTGCATGACATCAATCTCATACCCCTCACCATCTGGACCACCCAAGTGAAACTGGAACGCCTGATAGAGAAAGTTAACAAGACCACCACAGATAGCGTCCACATTCCCGGCCTTGGGAGAAATGTTGTTGCAGAAGAGGCGGAGAAGGATTTTGTATACTCTCTTCAGGTCCTTAGCAGTACTGGTGCTCGATAGCTTCTCATACATAGGAACCGACCTCTTCTTGTTGTATGCCACACCATGGATATGCATACGCTGACCACAGTTGTCACCCTAAGGGTAACCAAGCAGCTCAGCCAACCTGCTGATAGAGGACTCACACTGAAGAGACCCGGTCATCCAAGTCAAGGAGAAATCATCATCCTCGCCAAAAGTGACAGTGTCAAAGAACTTTTGCACGGCTAAGACATTGTAATTCTGCTGAATTCCAACCAAGTGCTCAAGACTCAGCTTCTTCATGATCCACACAGCCTCCTCTAAGTACTCAGAACTGCCCAGTGCATCCAAGTCAAGAACCTTCTGAGGACAAATAGGTTGCATAAACTTGGAGTAGATCTCCCCCTTAATCAGCTCGGACTCCCTCCTCCAGTAGTGGTTACTCTCAACAGTGCGGGCCATGGTGAAGAAAGGTCTGGCCCTCATGATCATGTACTCCCTCCTTCTCAAAGATACCACAGAAGTGATCCTATCATACTTGGCCTTATTCGCAAGTTCACTCCTCTGCCTTGCTTGTGCGGCTTCTTGTTGACGCTGCTCAACCTCAAAAGTCCTCCTCTGACCAACCCTGCCAGTAGCTACATCGGAGACGAGATAGTTGCGAGAATGGGTATGGTATTTCCATGGCTTGACATTCGGATTTGACGAGGATGCCTTAGTCCTTTTCCCTGAAAACACACGCGACCAAACACAAAAACCAGAGAGCAAAACAACAGTGAGGATACATGTCCAAAGGTGGATGTAGAAATCACCCAGAAGCATGATAACTAGTTCTGGAGAATTCACATCGGAGCCTCTGGTCTGGCAGACCGGAGTCTCCGGACAGACACCGGAGTCTCCGAACTGAAGACCGGAGTCTCCGGACTGTTCCAAGATCTGAGAGATGAATTCAACACAACTTGCTCTAACTAGTTTTCTAGATGATTTCTACAGGGGGAAACATCTTAGGGTGGTTCTAACGACAAGTAGATAGTACCAACTCTCCCAAACAATCATCTAGAACAAGATCTAGATAAAAACAAGAAAACAAGAGGGGAGAGAGGGTACCCTTGCCACCCAAGTCTGCCATGGAGGCTCCCACGGAGGGGAGAAGCGAGGGGGGTCGAGGGAGGCGGATTCCAACAGTGGAAATCGGCCGGAGGGTTCCTTGGCGTCGGCGGCGGTGCAACAGCGGTTTGGGGGCGGGGGGAAGTGTGGGATGAAAACTCTAACTTCCCCGAGCCCCTCCCCCTTTTTATATTGCCGCACCCCACACCGGCGTCTCTGGTCTAAACACCGGAGTCTCCGGACAGGCCGAAGATTCCGGTGTGGCATACCAGATTCTCCGGACTAGATGCCAAATATCCCATGGAATGGACAGGATATGTATGAGGCAAATAAAAACTTGTTTCTTTGGAATGTTTTTGCTTGGGATTGCAAATCAACAGCAGGGAGGGAACTTCATACTCAAGAAAAAAAGAAGAACACATTCGAACATCAAATTTTTGAGTATGGTTTTCCAAAATGGAAAATAACTCTCAACAAGTCAAAGTAAGACCAAATAAGAACCAACTCTTCAAAGGAAGAGGTTGGTGGCCTAAGCCACCATGTAAGAGAACATGGTATGTCACCGCGAAGATATATCTTGGGTACAGTAACAATTCTCGACATTGAAGCTCACAATTCAACATTAGAAAAAGAGAGATATCAATGAATTTTTGCTTTAGGAATAATGGGGGGAGGGAGAACCCAATGTGTTAGGATAACACTCCCCCTATGTCCATGCCTACACCTAAACCCAAACACGTCTCAACTATAGGGGTGTGTGCAAGATCCTCAACTCAAACTCCTAGAATCAATGATGTTTAGTTCATTCCTCAAGAACATGAATCTTGCATCGTCGAGTGACTTTATGAAGACGTCCGCAAGATTCTCCTTGGTGGGCACATAGGCGAGAGCAATATCACCTCTTCCCACATGATCACGGTTGAAATAATGAAGAATCTCAATGTGCTTCGTTCTTGCGTGTTGCACGGGGTTGTAGGCGATCTTGATGGCATCCAAATGAACATCATACTGTTTGAGGGTTTGCCTCATCCATAGCAATTGGGTGCAAGCACATGCGGCGGCCACATACTCGGCTTCGGCGGTGGAAAGAGATATGCAATTTTGCTTCTTGGAAGACCAACTCACAAAGGACCTACCAAGGAATTGGCAAGCCCCGGAAGTGGACTTCCTATCATCTTGATCACCGGCCCAATCGGAATCCGTGTAGCCCTTGAGAGAGAATTGTGCCCCCTTTGGGTACCACAAACCAAACCTTGAGGTATGAACCAAATACCGAAAAATCCTATGGACCGCCACTAAGTGGCTTTCCTTAGGAGCCGCTTGATACCTTGCACACACACCTACACTCAAAACGATATCGGGCCTAGATGCACAAAGATAAATCAAAGAACCAATCATAGAACTATACAACTTTTGGTCCACATATCTTTACCATCCGGGTTGCGCTTGAGGTGACACTTGACTTGCATAGGAGATGGCTTTATTTTTTCACCTTGTAAATTAAACCTCTTGAGCATGTCTTGGTATACTTGGCTTGAGAAATGAAAGTCCTACGAGCCAATTTCTTGATCTCAAAGCCAAGGAAGAATTTAAGCTCTCCCATCATGGACATCTCAAACCTGTCAGTCATAAGCTTTGAGAACTCATTATTGAAAGCTTGATTAGTTGAGCCAAAGATAATATCGTCTACATAGAGTTGGCATATGAAAAGCTCTCCCTTTACCCTCTTCAAAACCACGGTCATCCAATAACTCTCTAAGGTGCTCATACCACGCACGTGGTGCTTGTTGAAGTCCATAGAGCGCCTTATCGAGCTTGTAGGCATGGTTAGTAAAGTTGAGGTTCTCGAACCCCGGAGGTTGCTTAACATATACCTCCTCTTTGAGTGGACCATTCAAGAAATCACTTTTGACATCCATTTGTTGCAATTTGAAATTATGCGAAGATACATATGCAAGAAGGATATGATGAACTCAAGGCGAGCCATGGGAGAATAGGTTTCATCAAAGTCAATGCCTTCCACTTGAGTGTAACCTTGTGCCACCAATCTTGCCTTGTTCCTTATGACAATGCCATGCTCATTTCCTTGTTCTTGAAAATCCACTTAGTGCCAATAACATTGAGGAAATCTTTGGGCTTCTCAACTAATCTCCAAACCTTGTTGCGCTCAAAGTTATTGAGCTCATCATGCATAGCTTCAACCCAATCAGAGTCCTCAAGAGCTTCAAACACTTTCTTTGGTTCAACCATCGATATGTGAGCTTGATGCTCACTAAAATGAGCCAATTGCCTTCTTTTGGATCTTCTAGCTTGAACATCTTCCCACACTTTGTTGTCTTGAGAAACAATATGATTTAAAGCTCTTATTATCCTTCTAGCACGACGGGCTTCGATCTCCTCTTTATTGCAAGGAGGAATCACTTGATCATTTGGGTCCCCGTCTTGACCAACTTGGCCTTGATCATCATCATCAACAACAACAACTTCTTCAACACCAACTTCAACTTGAGGATAGGAGGATGAGGATGGTTGATCTTGGCGTTGACCTCGACTAGCATGAATGATAGGAGTGGTTGCATCTTGCGTAGTAACTTGGTCAATGATAGGAGGGTCTTCAACATGTTCTTGGTTAGGTGCATCACTTGGCTCCTTGTCTTGTTCTTCTATTGTAGAGGAGGGATCCACTTGAGTAGAGCATAGTCCTTCTTGAGTCGCCATAAGGTGTCCCTCAATGGGGCGGAAAAATCCCACACCCATCCTTCCTATGGCTTCTTGAGGCATTTCAACATCTACATTAGAAACATGAAATTGTGCCACTTGAAAGCCATCATTTTCTTTGAAAACCACACAACAAGATTCTATGACAATCTCTGAGGCTTTGTCAAAGACTCTATAAGTGTGGGATTCGGCACCGTAACCAACAAATATACCCCCAATAGTTTTGGATTGAAATTTAGACAACCTAACACTCTTGATCAAATAGAAGCACTTCCAACCGAATACACGGAAGTACGAGATGTTGGGCTTGTTGCCGGTGAGGATCTCATATGGAGTCTTGTCCAAGCCCTTGCAAATTTAGATGCGGTTGGAGGAGTGGCATGCGGTAGAAATAGCCTCCGCCCAAAGATATTGGGGAGAAGAATACTCCGCCAACATTGTTCTTGCCATGTCCAATAGAGTTATATTCTTCCGCTTGGTACATCGTTTTGTTGAGGGGTGTAGGTGGCGGAATATTGATGACGAATACCCTCATCACTAAGGAATTCATTCAACGTGTAGTTCTTTAACTCGGATCCATTATCAATCCTAATGGCCATGATTTGGACACTATGTTGATGTTGCACTTGGTTGGTGAAGTCGATGATAGTTTGTTGGGTCTCACTCTTGCACTTGAAGAAATAGAACCAATTATATCTTGAATAGTCATCGACAATCACCAAGCAATACTTCTTGCCTCCAAGACTTGCCTCGGGCACGGCAACAAAGAGATCAACATGGAGAAGCTCCAAGATCCTCTTTGATGAGATAATAGTCTTGGACTTGTGGGCGGCATCATGCATCTTTCCTTCAAACTACGACCTACAAACGCGATGTTTGGAAAAGGAAACATTTTATTTTTGTACGAGAATAAGGCCACCTTTGTGAAGACTTTGCAAAGTTCTCATGTTGACATAGGATAAGCGGCGATGCCACAACCATCCCACGTCCACCTTCCCGAAAAGACACATTGATTGAGAGTTGGTAGACTTTGAAAAGTCCACCACAAACAACTCATTTTCAACATGTCCCACGTATGCGACGTCAAGAGTCTTGCTCCTCAAAAGAACCACAATGTCTTCATCAAAGAAGACGGAGAAAACCAATCTTCCCAAGAGGACAAACCGAAAGTAAATTGAAACCAAGGGATTCAACAAGCATGACGTTCAGGATAGTAATATCGGGAGCAATCACAACCTTCCCAAACCCCGATACCTTAGACGAGGACATGTCTCCATAAGTGACGGTTGCATGAATATCATTTGGGCGCAACTCTGTCACAAGTTCTTTGCTTCCGGTCATATGACTAGTGCATCCACTATCAATTATCCATTTAGACCCACCAGAAGCATAGTCCTGCAAGAGATCGTTGGATAGAGTTAGGACCCGAGAAGGGTCCATTCACGTTAGCAACAAGGGTCTTTGGAACCCAAATGTTATAGTCAATGTAACCCTCAATAGGACAACATATTTAGCTTGTAAAACACCATAAAAATCAACAAATAAGAAATGGTGTGGATTGTTAGTTCCCGCGGGGATGCTACGAGTAGTGTTGTCCCTTATGACACCACTACTTGAAGCAACATTGTTAGCTTGTGCGGGAGTGCTACGAGTAGTGTTGTCCCTAATGAAAATACCACCCGGAACACCATTGTTGGCCTTCTTCTTGCTCTTCTTCTTCTTGTTCTTCTTCTTGGCAACATAGCCAAGACCTTGCTTGCCCACTTGTTGCCTTGGAGCACTCATTTGTGGTCTATCAATAACCACATGAGGGTGATACGTCTCCAACGTATCTATAATTTTTGATGCTCCATGATCATATTATGCCAATTGCTACTTGTTTTCTCCCTTATTTATAGAATTTTTATACGTTTTCCAGGACTAACCTATTAAGAAGATGCCAAGTGCCAGTTCCCTGTTTTCTGCTGTTTTTTGTTTCAGAAAAGTTGTTATGTAAACATTCTCGGAATTAAACCCCATAAAGCCTAAAGTGCCTATTTTCCGCGAAAGCATCTAGAACACCGAAGAAGAGTCGAAGACGGGCACCAGGGGGGCCACACCATAGGGTGGCGCGGCCCCCCTGGCCGCGCCAGCTATGGGTGTGGGGCCCCTGGAGCTCCACCGCCTTTTCTCTTCGCCTATTTAATCCCCCCGGATGGAAAACCCTAAGGACCTGATAAAACATCCCCGAAAAGTTCCGCAGCTGCCATCACCGTCAACCCTAGATCAGGGGGTTCTGAAGCTGTTTCCGGCACCCTGCCGGAGAGGAGATCGTCATCGGAGGCTTCTACATCACCATGCATGCCTCCGGAGTGATGCGCGAGTAGCTAATCCTTGTACTACGGGTTCGTAGCTGTTGCTAGATGGTTGTCTTCTCCTCATATGCCTCCATGTTTATATCTCGTGAGCTGCCTATCATGATCGAGATTGATCTTATGTAATTCTATATGCGGTGTTTGCTGGGATCCGTTGAATATTGAACTTAGTCCAAGTTGATTATAGTCTTTATTTGCATAAGGTATTTGTGATCTTGCATGCTTTCCGTTGCTAGTGGTTGCTCTGGCCAAGTAGTTTCTAGTGACTCCAAAAGGGAGTATTTATGCTTGATAGTGGGTTCATGCCTCCTCACCACCTTGCTCGAGTGACAGAAACGTGAAGGGGGAGGATGTGTTGTTGCCATTAGGGAGAAAACAGCGGTGAGAGTGCCCGCGTGCATAATCATTGCTTACATTACACACTTTGTTTAATGAAGTTATCTCTTGCTTGCAACTTAATACCTAAGGGGGTTCGAATGATAACCTGAGGGTGGATTATTAGCCATAGATGCAGATGGATTTCGGTCTATGTATATTGTTGTAATGCCCGCACTAAATATCATAGTAGTCATCATGTCATATATGTGCACTACGGCGCAACCTCTATTTGTCAATTGCCTAGTTGTAATTTATTCACCCAGCATGCTATCTTTATGGAAATACACCACTAGGGAACCTATGAACCTCGGTCCATTTTTCCACACTGTTAAACAAACCACAACATTTTCATTCTTCTTTACTTACTGCAAAAATACATCATTTTCCACACTATACGTCTAATCTTTGTTTTTAGCAAGACCGGTGAGATTGACAACCTCACTGTACTGTTGGAACAAAGTATTTTTGTTGTGTTGTGTGCAGGTTCCACATTGTTGCTGACACCGGGGAAGCGCCAGCACCACCGTTAGTGCCATCAACCTTCCTGAGATCCTCTTCCTCCTACTGGATTGATAACCTTGGTTCTTAACTGAGGGAAATTCTTGTCGCTTGCTCATCACACCCTCCTCTTGGGGTTTCCAACACACCATCAAACAGCATCAAGAATTTCGGGTACCGTTGTCGGGGAGGAAGAAGTCTTCTGGAAAGGGGAGTCTCTCACTCTCAACCTCTTTATTTTGTTTATTGCCTTGTTTTTATTTTTGTCTTGTCTTTCTTTTCTATATTAAAAACACAAAAATTAGTTTACTTCATAGGTGTTATTTATTTGCTTGCTTTTATGTTTAGTTTTGTTCCTGTCATTATGTCACCAGAAGAAACAATCTTTACTTTCAAACAAGGGAATGATGAGAACTTCAAAGAATCTTGGTCTAGAGCTTTTGATTCCTATTGCAAAATTGTACCTAAAATGACTCTAAGTCTGTTTCTTCGTAGATTTTACTTTGGTCTTGTTGTTTGTTATATATATGCTTTGGATACTATGGTAGGAGGTGATTTCATTAATTGTGATAAAGATCAAGCTTTCAATGCCATAAGAAAATTAATTGCAACCTACAACTTACCTAGTAGTTCTGATAAAGCCTTTGCAAATATTTATGCTAGATTCAATAATCTTGAGTCACATATTTCAATCTTAAAAGAGGAATATAGCCAAATTGGTGAAGATCTTGATCATGTCCCAATAAATTTTGAATCCTCAAATATGATCCCTTTGGTTAAAGTTGATATAAATGGTGAAACATTTCATGCTCGTTGTGATATCATGTCTGAATCTTGTCTTATGCCTAAGGAAATTTATGAATCTTTGAACCTTTGGGGGCTAGCTGATGGAGGAGAAGAAATTCCTCTCATTAATAACACCACTATATTTCCCATTGGGATAGCCGAGGGAGTGTTTAAAGAACTACTAGGAAAAGCAGTCTCCACTGATTATCTTGTTATTGAATGTGCAGAAGGAGGACAAATTACCATTGGAAGATCTCTGCTGAAGCTCTTAGGAGCAACTATTGATATGGGAAAAGGTACCATGACTTTCATCTCCAAATCATGCTTGGACCATCAGTTCCCTAAAAAGAGTAAGGGTAAGAAAGGTAAACGCAAGCTTCGTAACAATGTTGCTGCTTCTTCACTTGAAAATACTTGAGTTGCCCTTTTATGCCTAGCTAAAAGGCGTTAAAGAAAAGCGC
>JAPCYS010001010.1:0-59963 GCA_028641055.1 Alopecurus myosuroides
AATAGAGGCTGGTGGTAGTCCGAGAGAGAAAGGGTTAACTACTCAACGGTGCTCGAGGCACTGCAGTGTCGGCCTGTCAAGTGGGTACTTTGCTAGCATGTATTAAACTGAGGTCAAACAGAGTTTTAAAAGGTTTGGAGCTATTCAGGTGGGGACCTTCTGCCTCGGTGATTGTAAAAAAAAACATTGGAGCTTTTTAGGACCGAGCTCTAGGGATTGTTAATTTCAAAATTCAAAAATCATATTTACGATTCCGAAAAATGACAAAATACTGGATGTAGCCAATGGTGTATTCGAAAAATGTGCAAAATATCAGTTTCAAGTACTTCGTATCGTGAGCTACACAAAAAATGACAAACGTGTAGATATGAGTATGTATATTTTCAAATCTCTAAATTTATTAGATTTTGTTATTTTTGTGTACCCCATAATAATTTGTAGTGCGATTTTCATGGTTGTAGGATATATCATTGGCTATGTCCAGTATTTTAGAATTTTATGAAACCTATAAGTATTACTTTTGAATAATTTAAAATGTCAATGACATTTGCGTTTTAATAGAGATTTTATGCATTATATCTAAAAGATGCCAAGCCTCTTCTAAACTTTTATTAGAAAAAGAATCATGAGAAGCTACATCTAAACCAGTTTTTGAAGAAGTGTTTAGGCCTCCATAATAGATTTCTAGCAATAACCAATCAACTAAATTATGAGATGCAGAATCATGCAACAATTTCGAGAACCTAATATAAGCTGGAATTAACTTCTCGTTGCTGCTTTGCTTGAAAGACATGCAACTGTGCAAGAGCCGTGAACCCCCCTATTCTACTTAGCGACTTAGCGTCACCTCCTCTATAAATATGCCATCGTCCAAATGTCGTTATAAAATTATAATTTAATGATTTAATTTTTAGAAATAATCATTTTTCTATTGAATTGTTTTTATACGTTTCAAAAAAAAAATCTATTAATTAAAAAAGAATTATAAAATAATAATTGAAATGGGCTATTCCTGCTCGCCACAACCACCCCATCCCCACGTCACCCCACGATAACACGACGTTTCTTATCAAGCTCTCTCACCCGAAATCTCTCTCACTCCCATTCTTTGCGGCATATCCCACCTATCACCCGTCGATGACCACATAGGCGACACGGCTCACTATTGTTTGACGATGGAGGTGAGGTCTCCATACTCGACTCCGACGATGGCCCCCATCCCCAACACAAAGCCCGTACGTACTCCTCAGTCCCCATCTCTTTCTTACGCTACTCAATTTCTCTCGCTCTGAAAATCGCATCGGCTGGTGTGCTTGTCGCGACCTCCCTCGATCGAAGTGGGCCCTCTTCCGCATGCGATCGGTTCCCTAGACCGAATTCCACGTGACCGGGCACTTGGCAAACAGCTAAGTTGCCGAGCAACTGGTTTCCAAGTACCGGTTGCGAGTGTGATAGACAGTTGATAATTTAATTTTATCTCTCCGTCTATTGTGAATTACAACGCAAAATCATTGAACGGCTCAGGATGTAGATTTAGGTAGAAGAACACCTCACACGATAAAGTTGTAGAAGTTTAATCCGCTGGTCGATGCGTTGTAGTGATATATCACAATCGCAGTCGAGTTTATTTTCTTTATATTTTTTTTTGGCGAGTGGCCATCACGATCGAGTTGATTACAATACTCCGTCAGGTACAGCTTGCACAACCTGTTTGTCTTGTTCGGCTCCTTGGCATGTTGTTCACCGTTTCAGTTTTTTAATTACTGCGATTTCTACTAATGATCAGGCTATACCTTAAGTATTCACTGTGCAATAAACTAGACTAAACACGCACATCTGATGCGAAACAGGGAAGTACCACTCGACGCTGCTAGTGAGTAGTGACGCGATTGGCATACACGCGCTGACGGTCTTTTCAAGAACGCTTATTACATACTCCGTCTCCTGTAGACTGAAGCTGGTTATAAACAGTTTGCACTCTAAAAATCTAGAATGTCCTGAAATGCATGATTGCATCCTTGGACCAGCACGTCATCCAACGTCCATCCAAGATTGCAAACGAACAACCATCGAGTGTCTTTCAGCAATCCTGTCCAATAATTCGAATGAAGCCAAAACGGTCCTGGTTACCTATACGTACGCAATGTGCTTGCAGATCTTTTCGTTCAAAAAACAATAAGAATTTGTAGACCTTACACTATCTTTGATTAGAAGTCCTCTTTGTCATCGTGGTCTCTCCATCATTTGCTTCGATCTAATCGACTCACAAAAAACAGTATAGGCCATTCTGGGCGAGATAATAAGTATTATCATACTAACTAGGACAACGTACACGAGTGGCATGACTGAATATAGGATTAATTACACACATAGTAATGTTCCAGCGAGATACAGCTGTGGTTCAAATCGAAATCACTTCGCCCTGAGCGCGCGAGCGCTGGTGACTTTGCTGCAGAGCAGCGGCAGAGAAGGTGGCCGTCGAGACTAGACTTAACGTTCAGGTGGGGCTGGGGTGCTCGCCGGGACGAGATTCGTACGGCGGGAGAGGGGGGTGTCCGTGACGAAGGGATGGGCCTTGGACCCTGCGAGTAAGGACACCCCGTCTTAGGCCCAAGGCTAAAGCCCAAGGAGAAAGGCCCCTGGAGTATTCTGGAAGGCCCACTTGAAACCTATCCGCAATGCCTTGCGGGCTAAGTTAGGAAACTTGTGACCGACATAGGGTTAGAGTTCGAGTCCTCTCCGGGTAGGGTTTGAGACCTGGCCGCTTATATAAGGCCAGGAGAACCACCGAGAGGACCAAGCAATACCGCACCACCAAAGCCTTGAGCTCGAGATTGTACTCTCGACTTGAGCAATCATCATTGTAACCGATCTATTCGATAATACAGATCGACAGAGGCATGAGTAAGGATTTTACCTCTACGAGGGCCCCGAACCTGGGTAAATTGTGCCCCCTGTCTAGCCGACGATCGTCACCAGCGCTCATGGGTTCTCCTATTCGAAACCCTATGGGTTCACTTGAGAGATTTGCCGAGTTACAGATTCAACAATTGGCGCCGTCTGTGGGAACGGCGGGTGCTGGATCTCCGGCATCTTCGGCTTCATCATCTAACTCACGTTGGAAACCTTCGACTTCGGCTCCAACCAATCCTATTCGGATCGGATCTGTCGTGGTCACCCCTCACTCGCCGGAATCACGCCCGGTATTCAGCAATGTGGAGAAAACCGTCACCTTGACGTTCGGAAGCTTAAAGTTCTACACCAACAAGGACGGGATCCTCCACTTCCCTGAAGAATCAGGATCTGAGTCAGAAGCCGTTGACTCGCGTCCTCATCTGGAGAAAAGTGGCGAGTCCATCCACTTCAACACCAACGACTACCATACCCTCTCGACAGAGGAACCTTCCCAAATCCAGAAACCTTTCCGAACTACGCCTAGGACGCACGGGCCACGACTGGCTCAAGTCTGCATGGCAGGATCGGAACAACCCCAGAAACAGAACAAAGCGCTGCAGAGCGCGCTGAGATCAGCGTCTCGCGGGACGCTTGGGACCGAGCTCAAGAAGCCTTGCGAACAAGCAAGCCGCCTATGGCCGGAGTGCCACACGAAGATATGGTCGTCTACCACTATCATCTAGTGAGAGCGACCACAGCTATCAAAGAAGTTCAGAAAGACCTGGCCCATCGGAAGAGATTGACGGATGAATCGAGTCAACGCCGGGCCGAGCTGTCCCTAACACCTTCGGTCGGAACTCGACCCACGAGGAAGGGATACGCATCAAGAACAACATCTATGGACGCCGAGTCCCTGGGTGGGATCAGTAAGTCACTCGCACCCTCCCTTATGCGGGTTGACGAGGACGGAAACGTCTACCCGCAAACTCCTGCTGCCGCAGTCCTGGCCGCAACAACCTACATGCAGATGAACCAGCCAGCGGAAAACGACCCTTGAGCGGAGCAGTACAAACAGGTTCGGAAAGGATTGGGCATGGCGGCCTCAAGGCTCGCCTCCTACGACTGCAGGAAAGCTGCCGAACAGCAAGAGAAGGAAAAAGAAAAAGAGGCATCGCGCAAGCACATGAGCACTTCGCCTGGGAGAGACAAATCACCTCGCCGTGGTTGAGGAAAAAAGCTCGGCGACGCGGTGATAGTCGAAGCAGCAGCGAAGGCAGCCCGAGAAATAAAAACTCGCGACGTCATAGCAGCCGCTCACGGAAGCACAGCAAAGAGCCAAGGAAGGAAATTGATCGCGACCAGCCAGGATATAACGCGCGGTTAGATAACGCGCAAAATAAGGTGGACAAGGCAAGAGCTGCAAGGAACCATGCGCGCTCCTCATCCAGTTCTTCGGATGACGAGACCTGCGACGCGCTGTGTTTCGCCCGCATCATCCGCGAGGCACCCCTACCCAGAAGATTCAAGCTCAGCACAGAAGTCACGAAATACGATGGTTCACTGGAACCTTCGTCGTGGCTAAACGACTACCTCACGGCAGTAAAATGCTAACGTGGGAACAAGAACACGGCTATGTAGTACCTCAATCTACACTTGGTTGGCGCGGCACGTAGCTGGCTGGAAGCAAGGCCAAAATCCTGTTACGCATCGTGGGACGACCTGCACTGCGATTTCTGCAAGAACTTCCAGGCCACTTACAAGAGACCAGCAACCATTGAAGAACTGCGGGCCTGCAAACAGAAGAGCGGCGAGTCCACCCGCGAGTACATTCAGCGATGGACAACACTCAGAAACACCGCAGGAAATATCTCAGAGGAAGTAGCGGTGGAGGCATTCACAAAAGGCGCCCGACGAACTGCTTTCAGAGAAGAGCTGGGCCGAGCCGCACCCAAAACTATTGGGGAACTGATGATCATAGCCGACAAATGGGCTAATGGAGAAGACGCGGTGCGCAACGAGAGAACATCGTCGCCCGCGCCCGAGGAAGACCGCCATGGTCGAAATAAAAGGAGGAAATACTACGATCACGACGATCGGGAAGAGATGGTAGCGGCAGAATTCACGCAAAACCGCGATAATGGACGCCGCGGGAGTCGCGAGTGGAAACCAAAAGCCGAAGACAAAAGTCCCGAGGAGGAACTTAACGCGTACTGCTCGCTACATCTATTCATAGATAAGCGCACGGGCAAAACTAAGGCAACACACCTCCTCAAGGATTGCCGAAAGTTCATCGACATCCACGAGGCCTTCTCGAAGAAAAGTAGATCAGGAGCTAATCAAAATTACCCGCCACTTCCAGGAGGAGAACATCAAGGATTCCAACCGCCGCTACCCCTACCTCCACCAGGAAATCCAAACATGGCGCTAGCAGCACTAAACGCGCCACCCGCACCAAACGCAGGAGCTAACGCGTACCCGAACCCGGCTGGATAGTTAGGGATTATACAAAAAGTCTTCCCATCCCGCAGAGCTCAAAAAACAAAGACGCGGCAACTGTGCATGGCTGTGCAAACCCCGCCAACAAGGCCCGTGTCGAATCTCTGACTCTACAAATCTCTTAGGTGAACCTATCGGGTTTCGACTAGGAGAACTCATGAGCGCTGGTGGAATCGTCGGCTAGACAGGGGGCGAGATTTACCCAGGTTCGGGGCCCTCGTAGAGGTAAAACCCTTACTCCTGCCTCTGTCGATCTGTATTAATGAGTAGATCGGTTACAATGGTGGTTGCTCGAATCGAGAGTATGATCTCGGGTTCAAGGCTTTGGTGTTGCGATGTTGCTTAGTCCTCTTCCGGTGGCTCTCCTGGCCTTATATAGGTGGCCAGGTCTCAAACCCTACCCGGAGAGGACTCGAACTCTAACCTTAGATCGGTTATATATTACCAAACTAAACCCGCAAGTTTAGTGCGGGTGGGCTTCACGTGGGCCTTCTGGAATACTCCAAGGGCTCCTATTCTTGGGCCTTAACCTTGGGCCTGAGACGGGGTGTCCTTACCCGCAGGGTCCAGGATCCATGTCTTCGTCAGTAGCCCCCGAGCGTTTGCTCGAATGGGATTTTTCCAGTCGAGTAGACGGTCAAATCTTTCTTGGTCTTTCTTTCCTGTGGATAACCAGTTTGGTTGTTTCTTGTTTAGAGGGCGCGTACCCTGTATAATGAGTTTTCATACTCGAGTATCGAGCAATGCAAGTGCCTGTTTTTATGGCTTTTTATCGCAGAAGGATGTGGCGCAGTAGCCTGGCCAACCGGGACTAAAGCCCTTCCCGTCCGCCAGCTGTGGACCGAGCGCGCTGGGCCCAGACTGTTGGTCACGGGTCTCCACCCAAACCGCGACTAAAGACCCCTATGGTCGCGGGTCGATAATTTTGGGGACTAATGGGGGCGTATGGAAGGTCTATTTTCTACCAGTGTATGATCATGGTGGAGGGATCGGAACTTGACATTATTAACCCAAAGTTCCTTCTCCTCTGCTTTGAGGCCATGTCTGGCCTCAAAATCAACTTCGATAAGAGTCAGGTCATGATCCTTGGGTACTCTGATGAGGAGAAAGAGAGGATTGCTAATAATCTAAACTGCCGGTTAGCAGATTTTCTGGTAAAATATCTCGGGCTACCGATCCGGGACACCCGGATCCTGATCAAGAACCTAGACCCGCTAGTTGAGCGGATTAAGGCGAGGTCGGGGCCCTGGCAGGGGAGGTGCACTTCCAAGGGAAGTATATCTATCCTTATCTACGATTGTGTTACTAGCATCCCCATGTATACCACGGGCCTATATATGCTACCAGAAGGTGTCCATGCCAGCTTCGATAGAGAGCTATCCCGCTTTTTCTGGCAAGCTTCCAATAGGCGCCAAAAATACCATATGGTGAAATGGGCGGATATTTGTGCCTCCAAGGAGTTGGGGGTCTTAGGGATTCAGGCTTCTAGGCGCATGAATAAGGTGTTGATGATGAAGTGGGTGTGGCGGATCCTTAGTGAGGATGGAGGGCTCTCGCTGCAGTTGATAAAGGCCAAGTACCTGAGAGGTGGCCCTCTTCTGGCCTGCGGGCGCAAGGAGGGTTCTCAGTTTTGGAGATCCATCCAGGCCATCAAACATGAGATCCGGTTAGGGGCTAACTTCTCCGTAGGAGACGGACGAGGTACCTTCTTCTGGCTAGATCATGGGCGGGGGACGCGCCCCTTGCACCAGGAGTTCCCGGAATTGTTCGCAATTTGCTCGGACCCGGATCTTTTGGTGGCGGGGGCGTTCCAACAGAGCGCGGTTTTCGACTTACTTTTGGCCAGGTGGAGGCCTGTTTGTGGGAGCGCTTGTTGGCGAGCCTCCCTCTAGACCTAATGGATTCACCGGATGGTGTTTCATGGTCTCTCTCGCCCTCAGGGTTTTTTACCGTTGGGTCCGCTTATCGGGCCCTTTTTAGGGGACAGGTGCTCCCTTGGACCACCCGTCTATGGAAGGTCCCAATGCCACTAAAGATTAAAATCTTCACTTGGCAACTCTTAAGGGACCGCCTGACATCGAGGGTGGAAGTGGTAAAGCGCCTGGGTCCAAGGGATAGCTCCTGTCCTCTTTGTGCGGTCCCTGAATCAGTGACCCATATTTTGTTCTCTTGCACTGCGGATCGCTTCCTGTGGAGCTTAATTGTTGAGGTTCTTGGGCCTGAGTGGCAGCCCCGGGACCTTGGTGAGTTCCTAGAAGTGCAGGCAAACCGGGCCGGTAAGGGGAGGCGCCTCTTCTGGCTATTGTTTGCCGCAATGACCTGAACTTTATGGAATATTCGTAACGAAATGGTTATTGAGCGTGTCTTCCTGAGACGCGCCTTTGACTCTGTGCTTAAATTTTTGGCATTCTTGCAGCAGTGGCGCCCTCTCTGTAGAGAGCGGGACAAGGCTAGGCTGGATGGCATGATCGATGACCTTATGACGGCGGCTCGCCGCTTGCTGCGTCGTCCAGCCGTTGACCTCTTCTCCAGGCAGGAGTTATAAATTTGTTTCTCATTCTTTTTCTTTTCGTTTTTGTGTTGGGCTTGTTGCGCTGGTGCCCCAGTTGTACGCTCTTGTTGTTGCGGCTGCTTTGAACTTGTTTTGTTTAACTCTCTGGTTGGTTGTTTTATTTATAAAGCGGAGCGTAAAGCCTGTTTCGAGGATTAACCGACCACCTCTCTTCTTCTTAATCAATGAAAATGATAAGTCTTTTGTCTTCTTTCAAAAAGAAAATTCCTCATACTCTAGATTTATCATGAACCCTCATAACTAAACTCATTTTCTCCTTTTCATATTCTCTTCTTTTCTAATTATTTATCTTTAGATTTCTTGTTTTTCTCATTGTTGTTTAAATATATTGTCTAGTTAGTTTATTTTAATTTTCCTAGATTTTCATAATTGATTTTTTATTGTTGTGGAGTGAATTGCCACATGTGTGAAAACCCACTCCGTCCCACATAAAACCGAATGGAATCACAAGAGAGTAAGAGACCTAGCTGTTTTGGGCATTGAGAGGTTGTTTAGTTTCAAGTCTAGAGTCTAAAATAGTTTCGACCCGGTGGGTAAGAGATTAAAATTAGATTGTATTTTTTAATAAACCTGGGCATTCAAATTGCATGATTTACTACCTTTCATGTTAAATCGATTGGATAAGCAGTTTTTATTAAATTGATGTACCAGCCAATTATCCCAAAATTCAGAATGGATGGAAAGGGATGGGTACTATATTATATTATTGACACTCCCCTCACATCTAGGTCGGTAGACTTTTTTCACGGGCGGACGTGGATTTAGAGTGGCCGCGAATATTTCTTTTTGTACCGCGTTGGTCAGGATTTGAACTTGAGACCTCTCACTCCAATACCATATTTAAATATAATATTTACCGGTAATCTCCCCAATCAGGGTTTCTCTCTTTTATACACAACAAAGAGGTACATACTACACAAAAAGGTAAGGATCACAATCCGATCCCATCGTACAGAATACATCGATCACTAGGATCGATAACTGATGAAAAGGGCTAGGCAGTCTTTTATTTTCTTGATAGATTTTGAAAAAAAATAATCCAAAAAAGAAACTTGAAAAGTATGGTGGTTTGGTTGTGAGCCGTGTGTTAGGATTCTTCAAAAGCTTTATCATTCCTCACCTAGTGTATGTTACCAAGCAACGCGATTCCGGAGGAATGCTCTTCCGTACGGCCTTGACACGGTAGTAGGGATTGGAGTGCCAATAGCTTAGCTGAAGAAAGTTGTAGTGGAAGAGTGTGCTGTGAGATCTACCTCTTCTGTTATCTCTCCCATCATATATCCTCTTAGCAATGTGTGAACACACTTGGTGACACCAACAAAACATAATTGCCATGGGGTAGAAGCAACTTCTAGAACAGAAAATATGTCACACTCGCACTCTCCCATCGACGCGTCCCGGATACATGTCATACTAGCGATCATGCATGCTATCGATGCGTTGGATGATACATAGACCCATAGCATAAGTAGTGCATCAAGCACAAATTTAGTCTTCGAGCTGTCCACTTCCTAGCTCAAGCAGGATTCACGAACCAATTATAATTTACCATCAAACCACACACTAAAACACAACATAACTAGCATGGTGTGACGTGTCAAGCGAGCATAAGCTTAGTTGCTATCTTTTCTAATACTAAAAGGAGTAAAAATAAAAGTCACACCTTATATGTTTGTGTTTCCTCCTTTACTAGTCATGTGGTATAAACTTTACATGTCAAACAAAGTTTTAAAAGGAGTGGAGATTTTGCTCTCTAGGAGTCCTGTTAATAATTTTTTTTCGAAATTCATATTTACGATATTTCAAGTACCTTTTATACTGAGCTACACAAAAATGACGAAACTGTAGATATGAGCAAGGTTCAAAAAAGCGGAAAGCGGAAGCGTAGCGAAAGGCTGTCGCTTAGAGTTTTGACCGCTTAAGCGTCGCTTTAGCGTACTTGAGCGTTTTAAAAAAAAACTGGCAGAATTTTGCCTATTTTTCGACAGTAATGCAAATTTTAGGACAATATATAAATAATATATCAGAATGAGAATATCAGATAAGCAAACCAGCAAGCAAATAGAAAAATAAACTCCAATACTCTTATACTAGATTGATATGCAATCAAATTGAGTCACAACTCATAACCAATGAAGCAAAGCAAGCATCAAATAATAAGTCTGATGCATACGTAACAATCATAAAGCAAAATAGCACTAAGTTGAAATAGGTAAACTGTTGCGTGCACTGGATGAAATGATAATCATGGTTGATGCCTCAGTCCTCTTCCATGTAGGTGGTGCCTTCAACCACGTTATCTTCTTCATCCTCGTACACAATTTCTTCCTCCTCCGAATCAGTCTCTTCATTTGCCTCCTTGTCAGACTCGAATTCTTCATCATGAAGATCTCTAACCCTTGCACTCCTACGATGTTCCAGCTGCTCATTAGCTCCCATGGCATCTCCAATCACATTCCAAGGTATGTCATCTAGTCCACTCTCATCTTCATCCCTAAACACCACGAAAGCATGATCATCCCCTCCCTCATAGAAGAAGCCTTGTGCTTCAGATGCATCTGTACTAAGGAGCACATCTATGTTCTTCCTCTCCTTTATTCTTCTCCTCTTGGACATCAGCCTTGAATTGAACTGGATGTTCACTAGCTGCTCAAGGCGATCTGTTGTAAGGCGATTTCTTCTCTTGGTATGGATCTGCAAGTGACAAGACATATATAAGTTGGATGCTAAATTAGCAAACAGCAATCACTGGACATATTTCGAAAACAGCAAGACAAGAATCTTAGAAAGTAGAGACTATCACTAACCGACTCAAAACAGCTCCAATTCCTCTCACAGCCAGAAGCACTAGATGTCAAAGAAAGAATCCTTATAGCCATTTTCTGTAAATTTGGTGTCTCACCTCCATACATTCTCCACCAAGCCACTAGGAAAATAAAATTCAGAGTTAGCTACTGAATCAATCAATGTATATGAATATGATCCTACGAATTAGGAATTGAAAATTGAAGTGTTACTAACCAGGATTATAGTCAAAGTTTTGACAAGTCCTTGCTAGCTTCTTTCCAAAGGCACCCTCTCTTTTGGAATGAAGGGAACTCATAGTTCACAACTTTGTCTTGTGTAATGTCATCTCCATGGAAGAATGTCTCCACACAATCCATAAAACCTGCTGTAACATTGGAGGATTCGAAAATGCTCTCATCTGCATAGCTGTAGTGTGGATTCAGCAAATATGCACTCATATGCAAGGGAGCATTAAGTCTATCTTTCATCTTCTTATCAACAATAGCCATCACATCTTTGTACCGAAGCTCAACATTGCCAAATGCCTCTTTGATCTCCTTCTTTGCCTTCACAATCTCTCCATATACAAATCCCATTGATGGCCGCACATCACCATCAACTAACCGCAGCACCTTGACCAAGGGTTCGAACACCTTAATGCAAAGATTAACACCCTTCCAAAAGGCATTGCTCATAATGGTTGCTGTTGCATCCTTGCCTTTTTTTTCTGCACAACCTTAATCTTCTCCCACTTTGAGGACACCACCATCCTCCTTAGTGCACCTGTCTTTTCAGCCATGCTTTGCAAAGTAAGGAATTGGGATGCAAATCTGGTCACTCCTGGCCGTATGATCTCTCTCCTCTTGGTTTCTTACCATGAGTGTACATCCAACAAGCTGAAAAATAACTAAATAGCTGAAAAATCCAACAAGCTGAAAAATAACTAAATAGGTTTCTTACCATGAGTGTACATCCATCTTGCAATGTACTCTTGTGCTGCAAGTGTTCTCTCATCCCATTTGGCCTTGTTAATCTTCATTTGTTGGAGTCTTGCTGCTCCTGTCAACTTGGGGTCGATGGTACGCACCCACTTATCCATGGGACCCAACATGTGAGGTTCCGAGCTACCAATGCAAGTAACCTCTTCATCATCTTGTGCTTGTCGAGTGGATGATACATTGACAGTGACAGAATCTCTCACTTCCTTCTCATGATCAGCTTTGTGTTGCTTCTTAGATGCTATTGCTGCAAAAGCTTTTTTACATGCTTCTTTAGCTTCTTCTGGGGCTTTCTTGCACTTCTTCACTGCATTTGTATTTGCTGCAACATGTTGCTTTAGCCGGTAAATTCCTCCAGTGCTGATATGGCTGCAGAATTTGCACTTCACCCTCTGTGTGTTGTTGGGATCAACCAACTCACCATATTCCCAACCAATATCATCTGACTTCCTCTTAAGAGAATTAGCATTCTTCGCTGCCGCTGCCGCTGCCGCTGCAGCACTAGTTGCATCATCTGTATCCATACCCTAAAGGCCTAAACAATAACACAAGGAAATAACCAATTACAGTTTGACAAATTCATTACATTACATAACTCATGTCAATTCCAATCTCCAAACTTGTACAGATCAAATTAACAAACTTACTGTGACTAACATCAATACCTTGACTAACATCTCATATCAAATCAACAAGAGAACAGGGAACAACTACTCATCAAATCAACACAGGAGTACAGGACACTATAATTCTGTATTCAACTCATATCTCATAATCTCAAATTACAGTAAGTAATTAATCATAAAAAAACAAGTATCCGATTCTTAAATCCTAATATTAATTCGGAATTAATCATACAAAATTACAGATATGAGTCCATGCTACTGATTACAGATTACAACAATATTGCTATGGACTGGTAATGTCTTCAGTGCATGGAGCGAGCCTAATATTACAGTAGCATGGAGCGAGCCTAATATTACAGTAAGTAATTCAACTCATATCTCATAATCTCAAATTCGGAATTAATCATACAAATACAAGTACTCATTTCCTAAATTACAGTAAGTCTACTGTCTAGTGTCCATGCTACTGATTAGTGATTACAGATTTACTCATTTACAGAACCAAGCTTGTACAGAACAAATAGAAGGCAAGGTACGGCCGTACGGAAGGAGCAGGAATCTCACCTGAAAAAAGGAGGAGGACGGCAGATGGCCGGTGGCGAGGTGAGGGAGCTGCAGTCGCCGATCGAGGAGGAGGCGAAGATCGAGTGGCCGGTGGCGAGGAGAGGGAGCTGCAGTCGCCGATGGAGAAGGGATCCAGACGCAGATGGAGGAGGAGGCGAAGATCGAGTGGCCGGTGGAGGAGGAGGTGAGGATCCAGTCGCCGCCGGTGGAGGAGATGAGGATCCAGCAGCCGCCGGTGGAGGAGATGAGGATCCAGCCGCCGCATCAACTCCCGTTTTCCCTTTCCCTCCTCGAAACCTAGCGAGATCATCTCGTTTTGCCCTCCGCTCTTATAGTCCTGATTTCCCTTCCCGCCCTCGGATTATTTCTCCCGCGCGCAGCCTTGCTTCTCCGTCGCGAAACCTCCGCGCACGATTTCTCCGCTTCAGCGCCGCCGCAGCGTACGCGCAACGCTTCCGCGTCCGCTTAAGCAAGGACGAAGCGCCGCTTAACGCCTAATCTATCGCTAACAGACAAAGCAAAGCGTTTTTCTCTCGCTTAGCGCTTAAGCGCGCTTTTGCCTACGCTCAATACCGCTTTTCCGAACCTTGGATATGAGTATGCTTATTTTCAAATCTCTAAATTTACTAGATTTTTTAACCATTTTGCGTAGCCCACAATAGAAAAAACCTGCATTGCAATTTTGCATGCTTGTAGGATATATCATTGGCTTTGTCCAAAAGAAAAAATAAATATTTTTTTAACCTATAAATATTATTTTTGAATAATTTAAAATGCCAAAGACGTTTCCGTTTTAAGCATGGATTTTATTCATTAATTTGCCAGTGGGCAGTGGCCATTAATTAAGTGACGTAGATATAAAATCTTTGCATGCATGGTAAGAGCGTGTTGAAGAAGCTTTTGGAATATCTCCTCACCTCGTTTGCCTCATTAACCTTTTTCAGTTGGGGGTAGTACGCCGGAAGACTTTGCTAAGCCTAGCAAGCTATGTCGTGTAGCCGGGCATGTAGGGAGTATCGTGTAGCGGCCCGTAGTCTCCCATCCGGGAGCGAGGCACGCGAGGTGGGAGCTTCGGAGCGGCGCCATGCCGCTTCTCGTCATGGGCAAGGATACGCGTGGCGCGGCCGGCGGAGAAAAGTTGACGGGATCACGTGACCGCATGGGCATGCATGCTATACGTACCGCTCACAGAATACCATGTTGCGTAGATTCAGGGAACGGCTAGCTGTGGTTTTGTTTGTGTGCACGCGATTCCGTCATCGTTATGGGCACGCCGCGGAAGAAAACGACTAAATAAAGTGTGGCAGAGTCGCGCTGCATCTCCTGATTCGCTCCCTTGAACCGGACAATCGTGAATGCATGCATGTACACGTGTGCCGATCGAGCCGGCCGATATCATGCATGTCTAGACAAAACTCATGTTGAAGCCAACCATTCGACCGCCAGTCGATCTATGCAAGTTTAGGACATCTCCAGCGGGCCTGCTCATTAGGCCCGGACTGGCCGGATTTGAGCAGGCCCGGGCAAAACAAGGCCCCAGCGGGGCTGCTCAACCCACGGCCTGGTCCCTTTTCAATCCGCGGATGCTCAAATCCTGACCAAATTTGGGTCAGATTTGAGCATCCCGCGGACACGAAACGGACGCGCGCGCTCGGTCGTGTCCCATTTCGGTCAAAGGGGGTGGCCCGCCTGCCAGCGACCGCGGCGACGGCTCGGCTACCCACGGGGTCCTATTTAAATGGGCCCCGCGGCCACGCGTCCCTCCCCACGCGCACCGCCTCCTCGCAGTCACCCACGCCATCACTGCCTCCTCGCAGTCGCCACCTCCTCCCCCCTCGGCTTTCTCGCCGCCGGCCATGGGCCGCAGCTGGCTGAACTGGGGGCGCGCCAAGAACGACCACGAGGCCGGCGGCTCACGCCGCCGCCGCTCGCCCTCGCCCTCTACCCCGCTCCCACCTCCTCCACCCCTCACCCGCGTCCAGCGCGCCCAAGCCGAGCAGGCGCGCACGCCGCCGGCATCTCCCCCTCCTTCTTCTCAGGGCCCGGCGGCCCCATTCCGCCTGGTGCCCGCCAGGGTGCGGGACCGTCCCTACCTCAACAAAACGAGGTGCCAATGGTACTGGGATCGTGCGATCCCGGTGCCATGGCCAGATGTCCACCTCCCCGATGGGTGGCATCTGAACAGGGACAGGATCCCTGTGCCGCCGGTACCGCGGTCGGGCGCGGCGCGGGAGGTGGAGATCCACCGCCGGCGGGACGAGCTGCCCCCGGACCTGCGTGCCCACCCGGCGTTCGCGGTGAACAGTCCCCACTGGGACACGTGGTTCACCGACGAGCACGACCTGCGCCGCAGGTCGTACTTCGGTGCGCGCCGCGCCCGCGGGGAGCCCCAGTTCCCGCCGCCGTCACCTCCACGCCAGGCGAGGCGTGGAGCCGCCCCCCAACACCCCCTCCGCATTGGCGGCCGCGCCCCGGTCGTCAAGGACGAACCAGAGGAGGAACCTCCTCAATGGTACGAGAAGGAGGACGACCAGGACGTCGACATGGCCGAGCCAGAGCCCAATGAGGAGCTCCAACTGGCCATGGCCATCGAGGCCTCCAGGAGGGAGGCAGAAGCAGCGGCCGCGACGGAGGCGCGCGCGCTGGAGGACGCCCTGGCGGCGGTGGCCGCCCACCAGGCCGCAGAGGAGGCGGAGGCCCGCGCAGCCGGCGCGCGGGCTGTGGACGAGGCCGTGGCGGCCATCCACGCCCAGCAGGTCGACGACTACCCCTACGACGAGGAGGTAGACGACGACGGGCGCGATGAGAACGCGCCGGTGCCGGCCTGGTTCGAGCCCCTTGTGGGCATGCGGTGGAGGTGGGAGGCGCCACCACCTGAGCACCTCGTGCCGCCGCCCCGGCCGGCCACGCCGCCGCCGCGCACCCAGCCCCCCACGCCGCAGGGGGCCAGGGCCGCCCCACTGCCACCCCACCTCGCCCCCGAGACCCCGGACTACGTCATCCTAGATGACTAGGAGCTCCGGGGGCAACTCCGGCCGCCGCCATGCCACTGGCCAGTGGCCGTCTAGCCCTAGCTAGACGTTTTTTTTATGTTTTTTATTTTTTTTTAGGTTGTAAATCTATGGGCCCCTATGGGCCCTACTAAATCTATGGAAAGTCCCTTTTGGTATGAGCAGCCCCACTGGGGGCACCTGGTCCGGGCCGTGTCCACTAGTGGAAACAACCCCTCTCGTCCAGGGGGCCGGGGGGCAGCTGTCCCGGTTGCAACCAAATCCGGGACAAATGCCCTGCATTGGTCCCGGTTCGTGCGCCCGGGGCAACAGGAATCGCCTGGGCGCATTGGTCCCGGTTCGTGGGGGCATATCCGCCCCGGCTCGTGCCACGGACCGGGACCAATGCCTAGCCACAGGCCACGTGGCACGCGCATGACCTGTTGTCCCGGTTCAGTCCACGAACCGGGACCAATGCCCCCTTCCCCTATATATACTGCCCCAGCCCCCCCCCTCCTTCCATCTTTTTTTTTGCTTGGAGGTGTGAGAGAGTGTGGTGTTGCTGTTTTTTTTTTACTATGCACACGAGGTGTTCGACGAAATTCCCGAGACGCACACAAGCTCACTGAAAATGGTTTCTTCGACCGAGGTTAACAAATTATCTTTTTCATCTGTAACTGATACATAAAAAAGTATTATTTGTCGATGTACTGTGGTTATCTCTGTATTAATATGTATTTTGATAAACTTAATTATATGATGCAGATGGATGCACGGCAGCGATGGATGTACGGTGACCGACGCACCTCCGAGTATATGGCAGGCCTGAATGCATTTCTTGCTGTAGCTCAGGCGAACAAAGATAATGGCTTCATGTGTTGCCCATGTGTTGATTGTCGGAACGTCAGAGAACATTCTTCCGAAAGAATCCTTCACGGCCATCTACTTCGGAGAGGTTTCATGCCCAGCTATAATTGCTGGACCAAGCATGGAGAAAGAGGGGTTGTGATGGAAGACGATGAAGAAGAAGAAGAAGATCCTTTGTTCCCTGAATACGACGATACTGCAATGGAAGAGAATGCAGAAGAAGGAGGTGATCAAGAACAGGCATCAGAAGAGCCCGATGATGATCTTGGCCGAGTTATTGCTGATGCAAGGGAAGACTGTGAAAATAGATTGGAGAGGTTGAAACTGGACAACATGTTACAGGATCACAAAAAATTGTTATACCCAAATTGCGAAGATGGTAGCACAAAGCTCGGTACCACACTGGAGTTGCTGAAATGGAAGGCACAAAACGGTGTGACTGACAAGGCATTTGAGACTTTACTACAACTAATGAAGCCAAAACTTCCAAAGGATAACGAATTGCCTGAGAGTACGTACGAAGCAAAGAAAGCTCTCTGCCCTCTAGGATTAGATGTGCAGAAGATACATGCATGCATTAATGACTGCATTCTCTTCCGCGGTGAGAAGTACGAGAATTTGGATGAATGTCCGATATGCACTGCACTGCGGTATAAGATCAGAGCAGATGATCCTGGTGATGTTGACGGCGAGCCTCCCCGTAAGAGGGTTCCTGCTAAGGTGATGTGGTATGCTCCTATAATACCACGGCTGAAACGTCTGTTTAGAAACAAAGAGCATGCTAGGTTGTTGCGATGGCACAAAGAAGACCGTAAGAAAGATGGAAAGTTGAGGCACCCCGCCGATGGATCGCAGTGGAGAAAGATCGAGAGAGACTTTCCAGACTTTGCAGGAGAGGCGAGAAACTTATGGTTTGGTCTAAGTACAGATGGCTTTAATCCTTTTGGGGAGCAGAGCTCCAGTCATAGCACTTGGCCTGTAACTCTATGTATGTACAACCTTCCTCCTTGGTTGTGCATGAAGCGCAAGTTCATTATGATGCCAGTTCTCATCCAAGGCCCGAGGCAACCTGGCAACGACATTGATGTGTATCTAAGGACATTAGTGGAAGAACTCTTAGAACTGTGGGGCAAACCAGGTGTACGTGTGTGGGATGAGAACGAACAAAAGCCATTTGACCTACGGGCGTTGCTTTTCGTGACCATCAATGATTGGCCAGCTCTTAGTAACATTTCCGGTCATACAAACAAGGGATACAATGCATGCACACACTGTTTAGATAAGACTGACAGTGTTTTTTTGGATAAATGTAAAAAGGTTGTATACCTGGGGCATCGTAGATTTCTTCCGATCAAGCATCCCTTAAGGAAAAAAGGAGGGAAGCATTTCAGAGGTGAGGCAGATAACCGAAAGAAGCCTGAGCTCCGTAGTGGTAATGATATATTCGATATGGTCAAGGACCTAGAAGTAATCTTTGGTAAGGCTGCTGGCAGCCAACCAGTTCCGTACGGCCCTGATAAGCGGGCACCCATGTGGAAGAAGAAATCTATATTTTGGGAGCTACCCTATTGGAAAGTTTTAGATGTCCGGTCTTCGATCGACGTGATGCACGTGACAAAGAATCTATGTGTCAATCTGCTATGCTTCCTGGGCGTGTATGGGAAGTCAAAAGATACGCCTGAAGCACGGGAGGACCAGCAACGTATGAAAGACCCAAGCAACAAGCACACAGATACAGGGCGCCATTCCTTAAGCAGCTACGCTCTTACTAAAGCAGAGAAGGAAATATTCTTTGAAGTCCTTTACAGTATCAAGGTTCCGTCTGGCTTCTCGTCGAATATAAAGGGGATAATAAACATGGCAGAGAAAAAATTCCAAAACCTGAAGTCTCATGACTGCCACGTGATTATGACGCAATTGCTTCCGATTGCATTGAGGGGGCTTCTACCGGAAAATGTTCGAGTACCCATTGTGAAGCTATGTGCATTCATGAACGCAATATCTCAGAAGGTAATCGATCCAGAAAGTCTGACAAGATTACAGAGGGATGTGGTCTAGTGTCTTGTTAGTTTTGAGTTGGTGTTCCCACCATCCTTCTTCAACATTATGACTCATCTCCTGGTTCACCTATGTGAAGAGATTCATATTCTTGGTCCGGTATTTCTACACAATATGTTCCCCTTTGAGAGGTTCATGGGAGTCTTGAAGAAATATGTTCATAACCGTGCTAGGCCAGAAGGAAGCATCTCGAAGGGCTATGGAACAGAGGAGGTCATTGGGTTCTGTGTTGACTTTATTCCTGACCTTAAGACAATTGGTGTTCCTGAATCGCGGCATGAGGGGAGACTGAGGGGAAAAGGAACGCTGGGAAAGAAAACAATGATACCTAGGGACGGGCATTCTTTGACCAAAGCACACTACACAGTTCTACAAAAATTCTATGTTCATGGCTACGTATGTCGAGGAACACAAGAATTTATTGTACGGTCTGCAAACCCGGGGAAGGATGACTCATGGATTAAACGCGAACACATGGAGACTTTCGGAAGTTGGTTGCAAACACGTCTTATAAATGACACCACTGTTGAAGATCAGCTATACATGTTGGCAGGGTCACCATCTTCGACTTTTGGGAGTTTTCAAGGGTACGAGATAAATGGAAATACATTTTACACGAGCTCCCAAGATAAGAAGAGCACCAACCAAAACAGTGGTGTCCGCTTTGATACAACAAACGAGAATGGAAAAACTGACACATACTATGGTTACATAGAGGAGATATGGGAACTTGACTATGGACCTTCTTTTAAGGTCCCTTTGTTCAAGTGCAAATGGGTCAACCTGAATGGAGAAGGGGTAAAGGTAGACCCGCTTTATGGAATGACAACAGTGGATCTCAACTGTATTGGTTACAATGACGAACCATTCGTTCTAACCAATGATGTGGCTCAGGTCTTCTATGTGAAGGACATGTCTTCCAGACCGAAGAAAAGAAAAAATAAGGGAACAATTTCATCATACGATGAGCCGAAGCGTCACATAGTTCTCTCAGGGAAAAGAAACATTGTGGGAATCGAGGACACGACAGACATGTCAGAAGATTATAATAAGTTTGTTGAAATTCCACCCTTCACAGTGAAATCTGACCCTACCATCCCGTTAAATAATGAAGATGCTCCATGGTTACGGCCGAAGCGATCATAAGCAAGGGACACGAAGAAAATTCAGAAGACTAGATAGGGATGTTGTTGGTGATGTGTAATAATAAACGTGGAATACATGATCATAGTTCTTATAACGTAGTATGAACGAGATTTTGTTAACCAAAATGATATTTATACATATTATGTTATTATGAATGGAGTAGGTGCAAGTTTGACCAATAATTTGTATTGATCGGTGTTGAAGAACATGTTTCCCAATGGTGTTAATGTGGTGTCCTTATTCTCCGGTATTGGAGGAGGAGAGATAGCTTTGCACAGGCTTTGCATCCACATGAAGACAGTGATTTCAGTTGAGATAGGTGAAGTTAATATGAGGATTTTGAGGAGTTGGTGGGATCAGACACAAACTGGCACTTTAATTGAGATTGCCGACGTGAAGTCTCTCACTAATGATAGCGTACACGGAATGCAATTCATTCCAAATTGATACTGTGGGTTGCCACTTGTCGGTGTTGAAGAACATGTTTCCCAATGGTGTTAATGTGGTGTCCTTATTCTCCGGTATTGTAGGAGGAGAGATAGCTTTGCACAGGCTTGGCATCCACATGAAGACAGTGATTTCAGTTGAGATAGGTGAAGTTAATAGGAGGATTTTGAGGGGTTGGTGGGATCAGACACAAACTGGCACTTTAATTGAGATTGCCGAGACAGATATTGCAGGATTATAACTACTTTCGAGATGTAGTATGTGTTGACACACGGTATAGAACAAGTGATTATGGCAGGCCTCTATTGTTATTCATTGGAGTTAATCACCATAAACAACCCAAAAAAGTTTTGACTGGCTGCTTTACATCGATAGGGGATGCAGTTGCTTCTGCTTGGCCAGGGACTGTCCACCGCTCGGATATATATCTGTCAACGTCAGTCCTGGCTGCTTGTTCATCCTCTAGAGTCTGCTCTGCTCTGCTCTACTGCTCGTTGCGGCTCAGATTGGTAACGGTCCATGTTTGCGTATGCTTTGTGAACTTATGGTTTGATTTGAGAATTTCAAAACTTTGATTTGATAATCTTTTGGCCGGAAGCACCTAGCAATATCTTTTAAACCTTGTTTCTCTCCATATGCTATTTGTACTTCTCATCGGCTGTAATGTTTCTCTACCTGATTCTACTTCTCCTCTGCCTAGTTTACAGATGTTTGCTCTTTTCTGTAGATGTTTCTACACTGTAAAATGGACATGTCCTGCGAATCATGCAGACAAGGCGCTGATCACCACTACTGGGACATGCCCATTTTACAGTGTAGAAACATCTACAGAAAAGAGCAAACATCTGTAAACTAGGCAGAGGAGAAGTAGAATCAGGTAGAGAAACATTAGAGCCGATGAGAAGTACAAATAGCATAGGGAGAGAAACAAGGTTTAAAAGATATTGCTAGGTGCTTCCGGCCAAAAGATTATCAAATCAAAGTTTTGAAATTCTCAAATCAAACCATAAGTTCACAAAGCATACGCAAACATGGACCGTTACCAACCTGAGCCGCAAGGAGCAGTAGAGCAGAGCAGAGCAGACTGTAGAGGATGGACAAGCAGCCAGGACTGACATCGACTCTAGAGGATGAACAAGCCACCCTACTTCTACTATGAAAATAAGGCCCTAGCTCCAAAAAGTGTATGGGTGGAAATTTCCAGAAATTTGTATGACACAGAGCCGCTTTATAATTTGAATATAAATTTCCATAATTTATATTCAAATTATATACAAATGAAAAAATAATTAATAGTTTCAATAGTTAGAATAATTATTTAGTTAAACGAAAAATGGATTTAAATTAGTTTTGCAAATTCTAGCATTTTTCATGTTGGAATTTTTGTCAAATTTGGAAGTATATAAAAGTTGTTAATGTGCAAACTTAACACTTTTCAAATTTTGGCGCTAAAAAATTTTGGGCGCGCAGAGGTGCCACCGAAATTCGAAATTTGTTTTTGGTCCCGGGCCGTGGTACCAACCGGGACCAAAGGGCTCTAGTCCCGGTTGGTGGCACGGGCCGGGACTAAAGGCCCAAGTGTATAAAAAAGCGCGGCCCTCTCTCCAGCCCGAGCGGACACCCAGGGGCGGGCACGAGTGGATATGGCTGGGCGAAGCCCTGCCGGCGGCGGGAACGAGTGGACAGATTCGCCGGCGGAACGCCGGCGGGGATGGACTAGGGGCACAGTAGATTAGGGGAACACAACTTATATTAAAATAGGGCCAGGGGCCTTGCTTACATAGGGGCGGCGCGGCCACAGGCGGCCGGCCGTACTTGCATAAGGGCGGCGGCGCGGCCACAGGCGGGCCGGCCGTTTCTTGGGGGGGTAGCTAGCTAGGGGCGTTGTCTATAGATAATAGGGGGGCGGCGGTGACCTAGTCGTCCTCGTCGTCGGAGAGGTGTACATACGCGGGTGCCTGCCACAGGTGGGCAGGCGGCTGGGCCGGGCTCGCCGGGGGGCATCGGGGGCGCGTACGGCGGCGGCGGGGGCAGTACCTCCTGTGGCAGCGGCGGCGGCGGGGGCAGCTCCTCCTCCTGCTCCGGCGACCCCGGCGCCCAAACGCCGCCGGTCCAGGCCCAGGTCATGCCATACTCCAGGCCTGGTGGGAGCGGCTGCGGCTCCGGCATGTCCTCGGACGCCTCCAGCTCGGCGTTCATGGCCTGCCACCAGGGGATGGCAGGCTCGTTAGGGGGTGGCGGCGGCGGTGGCATGGCAGCGGCGTCGGCGGCGGCGGCGGCCACGACACGATGCCACCTCTTGATCTCGTCGTCGACGAGGGAGCGGCGGGAGCGCTCGCAGGCCTCCTCCAGTTGGGCCCGGAGCTCGGGGTCCGGCTCCCCGGAGAAGTCCTCCGGCTCGTCCACGAGGAGCCATAGCTCCCTCTCCCGGCCGGGCGCTGGCGGGGGGTAGTCGTCCACGTTGGCCTCGAGGGGGGCGGGGATGAAGGAGCGGCGGCGCTGCTCGTGCTCCTGCTCGAGCCAGGCGGCCCAGTAGGGGGAGCTGCGCGCGTACATCCGCTCCCTGCGGACGGGGGCCGGCAGGAGCTCGCGGCGGCGCTCGATCTCCTCGAGCAGCGCCGCGCCGGTCGGGGCCGGCGGCACTGGGATCCGCTGGGGATTCAGGTGCCAGCCGTCGGGGAGGTGCACGTCGTTGTAGAACACCGGAGTGGCATTGTTCCAGTGCCACTCCGCCTCGTCCACCCGGACGTACCGGCGGAACCGCTTGCCCGGGGGCGCGGCGCGGGGCGGCGGGCGTGCAGCCGGTGGTGGCGCGGGGACGCGTGGCACCCCGCCGAGGCGGACACCTCCAGGGCCGTAGCCGAAGGCCTCCGCCGGCGGGGGCGGGATGCGGCCTGCGCCGCTCGACGAGCCTCCGTCGTCGTTCCTTGGGCGCTTGCCGGAGTTCGAGAACCAGCGGGACATGGTGGCGGCTAGGGTTGCTTTGCCAGGGACGCGTCCGGGGTGGGGGGTTGTACGGGCGGCGGGGGGCCTTTAAAAAGGACCCGGGCTGGGCTGGCATGCCAACCGGCGGCCTGAACGTGGCGGCGGTTGCAGGCGGCCATGAATGCGGGGAGCCGAGGCGTGGCGCGTGGGGAGTGGGGCGTGGGAAGCCGAGGCGGGGCGGGAAGACGAGGCGGGGCGGGAAGACGAGGCGGGCAGCGGCCCTTTGACCGTCCTTCGGTCTTAGTTTAATGGACCAGGCGAACCAGCCACCAGGCCGCTGGCCAGTGGCCCCTGTTGACTGGCCATAATAACAGGCGCGGGCCAGTGGGCCCTTCGAACCGTTGACTGTCCATAAATAAAAGACGCGGGCCAGTGGGCCTTTTTGACTAAAAAATGTGTCCGTGGGCTTAATTAAAGACGTGGGCCTGGAGCGGTTGGGGAAGGGGAGGCCGGTTGGCGATTGCGAGGCAGGAGAAAAAAAAACGAACAAAAAAAACCTGCCGCGGCAGGGAAAATGGGCGGACTTTATTCTTTTTTTAAGAAGGCATCCATCCCGGTCCCTAAAACGAACCGGGACGAACTCCCTCGCGGTCCCTGGCCCAGAGTCGCCACGTGGGCCAGCCTTACCATACCGGGTGCTGGCACAACCGGGACCAATGGGGAGGGCCATTTGTCCCGGCTAGTCCATCCCGGTTGCGCAACCGGGACAAATGGCCCTTACGACCCGGGACAAAAGGCCCTGTTTCCACTAGTGGTCCGAGGACAACGGACGGCTGCTCAAACAGACAAAATACGGACCAAATTGGTCCGCATTTGAGCAGCCCCGCTGGAGATGTCCTTACTGCAGGAACAACGACAAACAAACCATGCAGAGGCGTTCGTGGTTCTCCATTGTTTCGAACTTGTCTTGTCTGGATAGGACCCGTATAGTATGGGTTACAGCTGACCTATTGAAGCCCGGTATACGTTATCATGATCAACTATTTCCAATGCAAGCTTAGAAACGACAAGCCATTTCACGGCCCTATATATCCACAATCCTAGGAACTTGCATACATTCGGTCAGTAGAATAGTAGCTCGCTTATTCTAACCAGGCGCATGGTCGTGCACATCTCCGAACCACAGGATCGGATGTCGCCAACCACTCGTCACTCGATCTACGGTCCTTGGCGCTCCACGATATCGATCTCAGATCAGTCCAAACAAGAAGCAGGCGCTCGTTTAGATTAGGGTCGCCGAGAACGCCAAAAGAGACAAACGACACCATTCTCCACTCGATCTCCAGGTCCATGCATCGACCAATCCAGGAGGGAGAGATGGCGTGCTTAAACCGCAGGTCCGGAGCGTCGCCTACCTGCCCAACCAGCCAGCGAGGAGAGGACACGGCGAGAGCGTCGTGGCGCCGTGCATGCGAACGACGACGACGAACAACCGGCCACGTCGGGCGGCACGGCGCACATGCATGCCGCTTTGCCCGGGCCGTGGGGAGCCACTCGACTGCACGACGCGCAACTTGGTCTGGCCGGGCGACCCAATAATCCCCAGGTTTTTCCACGCACCAAACCGACACAACCGATCCCGAGCCTCGTGTCCTGTCCGTTGTTGCTAACTTGCTCCGGCTACTCTCATCTCGCCTCAGCAGAGCAGAGCTTCCTTGAACTTTCGCTGGAATTAAACTTAGATCGATCGTCTACTCTAATGCACGCCACGGCCAGGCTAGATTGCAGAGGCTGTGGTGTGGTAGATCTTGTCGCCGGCGCGTCGGACCGGAGGGCGGCAGGAGGGATCTTTGGACGGCAGCACGGCCGCGGATCTCAACGTGCTCATGTGCTTTCAAGGAATATATTAGCCATGTTTGGTACGGGATTATTCGCCGGACATAGGCGTCCAATTGTACTGTCGACCGAACATAGCATGTTCAAGTCTGGGTGCTGGGTTGATCCTGTCCCGGCATTGGTTTGCTGGCTTTGTTTCAGGTGATCGGTTTAAGAAATGTTTGACCCCGTTAATCCCCGATACTAGTGCTACTACATTACTATAGTGCGCAATTTGGTACGGCTAGAAACAGAATAGAGGCTGGTGGTAGTCGGGTTGACTACTCAACAGTGATCGAGGCAGTACTGTGTCGCCCTGTCAAGTGGGTACTTTGCCTAACATGATTTTTACATTTTATCAGCTTAAGTGTAACTGTGTAACGTTGACAACGAGTGTTTAAACTTGATAATCTTTCATGGGTTGTAGCAGAGACGGAGAGGGCCTGCTGGATCCACATATCAACCGTCCCTTACGGTTTGAGCAGGCTATGACAAGGATGAGGCAAGATCGTGATCTAAACCTCCAAAACAGAATGTGTTCGCTAAACTACTTCTGTTTGAATGGGATCATTGACGCATGGGAACTACACACATATGGATGTCGCAGGGAAGAAATGACTAGTTCCCAGTTTTGCTACTAATGCAAAGGGTTGTAGCTATGAAAACTAATAATCATTAATCTTGCCGAGCCCATATTAACAGTTTATACTAAACAACATTTACTTAAAAGTACCTCTACTGTTAACAAAAAGATTATGGCTTAGTCGATGGTCATAGCCGTCTAATAGAATCCTCATTTCATCATCTCTATGTGAACTTCAAGTAGAAACATCTAACGATTCAGAGTGCTAAATTTAGACATAAAAAAAAAATCTCATACGACATAGACGAGTCAACAAAATCATAAACTTAAACCAGTGGTTAAGGCGATATACTTAAACATATCCACCATAGTCGAGTAGATTTCATTACTTGTAGGAGACAATTCCGACAACATGTTTTTCATTTTAGCATGGTGTAAGGAAAGAACAAGAACCCTTGTATCCTAAATTCTGAAAAATATCTATGCTACCGAAAAACACTACATTGTAGACTGCAAATTAACGAGTACCCGACAAATACATCATGAATGTCCGGTGCTAATAACTCAGCGAAGTGCTACACTCGACAACACTTGATTTTTTTATTGTTATCAACTGCACTCAGAGACCCCATCAAACATGTTGAATGTCGGAGTGATGCACTCGGCGAACAAAAAAAACTAGTTAAAATTGATGGCCATGTGTCACAAGCGGGAAATTGACAGCGTTAAGCTTGGTGCCGAGTTCTCTTTTATAGGAAATCGTCAAACATCCTGTCGTTAGTGTTTTCTGATTGTCCTTTAGCATGGCATTCTGCGAATATTTAAAAAATATCGATTTCAAGTTTTTTGCAAAAATAGTTATTGTTTTTCCTTGTTGCCATGCCAAAAATATAGTGCCAAAATAAGTTTGCAACTTTATTCACAAAAAATATTTTTCTTTTCCTAAGTACTATAAATGGGTTTTTTCACAAAGGAAGTGCACTTTTTTTTTTGCAAAACGCATCTCTTTAATTTTCACACAAAATAGACTATACTTGATGTTGAATTTCCAAGTTTTAATATTATTTTTCAATTTCAAGCTACATTCGTCCCTTTAAATGATTTCACTTGATTCTACAAGTTAATTCAAACTTTAACTACACGTGTGTGATAGTTTCTATAAAAAATTCAAAATTATTTAAGCTACCAAGTAATATTCAATGAATTAGTCACATAGGGTGTTAAAATATTTGACCCCCATATGAACAGTTTCGCTTGCGATTTTGACCCCCTTTTGAAAAAAAAAATGAAGAAAGCGTCAAAAACTAAAATCCTTTGACATAGGTTCCTTTTACGTATACTAGTTTATGGGAAAATGATAAACGTATATTTGGCATATATGGTAATAAAACATTCACAAAATGGACTATCATGTATGGACATTCGTGACTTTCAAATAAAATGACCATATGCGTGGCATAATTCATAATAATATGAAGTATAAAGTTGTTTGTGCCATGCCAAACAAGAGTGCCTAAATTACTTTCCAAATTTTTGCCATAAAAAATAATTTTAATTTTTGAGGGTCAGAAATGAATTTTTTTTGTAAAGCGAGTGCAAGAATATGGTACAAAATTCCCAAGTATTAAGTTTTTTCTCAGGTATTAAGATTTCATTCTCTTTTTAGCTAACGTCGCATATTCAAAAAAATTTGGTCGATTTCTCCAATTTAAATTTGAACTACAAGTGTGTGATTGTTTGCTCCTTCAAATTTCCAAAAATAAATATATTCTAAGGTACCCAGGTAAGATTCTACACAATAGTAACATATGGTACTTAAAGATCCAAGCTCTTGCTTTGAATGGGTTTCCATGCAATTTTGAGCGCATTACAAAAAATCAAAGAAAATTTCGAAACATGCAATTGTTCTTCATAGTGTCCTTTTGTACTAGTCGGTAGGAAAACTAATAAACATGGACTATGACATATTTTGTAAAAAAAAAATCATAAAATGGACTATCATATATGAGAAATTAAAATTTGCAAGACAAATGGTGAAGGTCATGGCCATATCAATGACATAGTTCATGATAATGTGACTATATTTGGCACATAAGTTCATCTTGACATGCCAAACAAAATTGCAAAATGGGTTTCCAACTTTTTTCACAAAAAAGATGATTTTCCATTTTCAAAAAGCGAGAGATGTTTTTTAATAAAGTGCAAATAAATATGGTGCAAAATTGTTACTATATTTTTTTTTGCAAATTATACCATATTGGATTTCCAATTCCCAATCATTATGGATTTTATCATTTTATCGTTATTGTCACCCAATTAAATGTTTTCGATCAATTTCTCCAATATAATTCAAATTTAAATAACATTTTAAGGTAACCAAATAGGATTTTATACGATAGACACAAATGGTGTTCTAATATTTAGGCCCTTGCTATATAGTTTCGCCTAGGATATTAACCCTGTTTTTGAAAAAAAAATTAAATTCATACGTACTACTTGCAATGAAAAATGATAATAATTCATTATATACAATTTTTGAAAATAATTATGAACATCCATGGCTTTCAATCCAAATGAGAAAAGGTCATGGACATACCTCTCATCTTTTTATGAAATGTGGCCATTTTTTCCAAGGGGTGTATCTTATCATTCTAATCAATAGGTTGCGAAGGATTTTCCAACGTTTTGTTACCATATTTTTTTTTATTTTCCAAACGCCAAAATATGTATTTTGTGAAGAAAGTAAAAACAATATGGTTCAATGCAACCACTCAAAATTTCACATAAATTATAACATATTTAATATGGTAAAAAATGGCACCTCTCAAATTTAAACCGGTTGCCAAGTAAAACCATAAACTTCCGTTTTTTATAACACCTCATAAAATTCCTCAGGGCCTTTGATGCACATTGTGACTTCTCGTCGTTGATTTATCTATGGATGCATGGATCAATACATAACTCGGGTGCATCCAAAGCAGATTGTAATATTTTAATGCACCTAAGCAAGCATGATAAATGGAGCAAGTAACAAATGGATTACTTCACAAAATGAATTTTTTATAGTGGTTATTGACTATTTTCTGTAGAAGAGTTTCTTTTCTTACTTTAGAGCATAGAATTACACAACTCGTAGTAGATTGATCCAGTTAATAGTTCATCGATCCATTGTTTGAATTTCCCGTGGCTACACCTGGCAATGCCCAACAACATTAAAATTGTCATAAGATATCTTAATACTACGTGAAAAAGAAGAAGCCATGCAATTGTGAAAGAGTCGTGAACCCCTTATTCTACAAAGCGTCGCTGCCTCTATCAAGATGCCATCGTCCAAATGACATTATAAAATTATAATTTATTGATTTTTTAGAAATAATCATGTTCTCTATTAAATTGTTTTTATAGTTTTCCAAATATAATATTCCTATTAAATATAAAGACTTATAAAAATAATAATTGAAATGGGCTATCCCTATTCGGCCCATAACAAACCCTAGGTATATATCCACAGCCACCCCATCCCCACGTCACCCCACCCTAGTCCCCCTACCCTACGATAACACGACATTTCCTATCAAGCTCTCTAACCTGAAATCTCTCTCACTCCCACTCTTCGCGCCAGATCCCACCCACCACCCGTTAATGGCCACATAGGAGACAGGGCTCACTATCGTTCGAGGATGGAGGTGAGGTCTCCATACTTGACTCCGACGATGGCCTGCAGCAAGAGGCGGTGGACAAGGAGATGGGAGGGAGAACGCGTGAGGGCATCATTCGTCGGTGCCGGCTTTGCCCACCGCCGGAAGATATAGAAGGGATACACCCCATCCCCAACAAAAATGCACGTATGTACTCCTCGATCCTCTATCTTTCTTTTGTCCCACCCTCTCGATCTCTTTCTTACGCTACTCAATCTCTCTTGCTCTGCAAATCGCATCGTCCGGTGAACTCATCGCGTCCTCCCTCGATCAAAGTGGGCCCTCTTTCACGTGCGACCGATTCCCTAGACGAGCAAGTCATCATCGTGCGACTGGAGCCCTGACGGAAGAGCTCTTCAGCGCGAAACCAACGCCATCGACAAGGTGCTTCCTGCCTCTGAGCGCAACTAAAACCTTTCACTTGTTTTCGTGTGTGACCAGCTCCCTCGATGATGAGCTACTCTGTTGCACCATCGATGCCTCATCAACGACATGCCAATTATTTTTCTTGGTCATTTAGTTTGTCAAATGTTTTGAGAAAACACTTTGTAAAATCATTGAACACTGTCTTTCATCTTCCCATCAAACTATTTTTTAGAGTGATAGTCTTTGTCGAGTGTCACAAAAAACACTCGGTTACCGTGTTGCCGAATTCCACGTGACCGGGAACTCGGCAAATAGCTAGTTGCCGAGCAACTGATTCCCGAGTTGCGAGTGTGATAGAAAGTTGATATAATTTAATTTTACCTCCTCGTCTATTAAGAATTACAACGCAAAATCATTGAACGGGTCAGGATGTAGATTTAGGTAGAGGAACCCCTCACACGATATTAGATTCAACAAAGTGGTATAACTTTAATCCGTTGGTCGATACGTTGTAGTGATATATCACAATCGCGGTCGAGTTTTTTTTTTTACCAGTGACCATCATGATCGAGTTGATTCCAGTACTCCGTCAAGTACAGCTTGCACATCTTGTCTTGTTTGGCGCCTTGGCATATTGTTCTTGTTACCCGTTATAGGTTGTTTAATTACTGCGATTCCTACTCATGATCAGCTCTCGCTATAACTTAATTATTCACTGTGCAATAAACTACGCTAAGCACGCACATCTGATGCGAACAGGGAAGTAGTATCACTGGACACTGTTAGGCCTGTCCCAATGCATTGTCACGGGAGTTTTACTCCAATGCATTAGTTCTTATTAGTTGTATCTAAATTAATGATTTGAAGCTCATGCATGCATATGTTTGGATTAGAAACACTTTTTACCTATGGCCACGTGTAAGGGTTGCAGGCAGGTCACAATGGGCAGTAACTAAGGGCATCTCCAATAGTTGTAAGATAGACGTTGGTACATTGTGCCACATAGGATTTTTGATGATGTGGCATAAAATAAATGAGGTGAGAGAGTGAGGTTGTATGTAGATTAACCAACAACCCTTGCACAAGCTCCGAGGTAGAATAGAGAGATGTCTTGCACATTCTCTCACCTCCTATTGGTCAAACTACATACAACCATTGGAGTAGTTGTAAGAGCATGTCTAACAGACCCCTTATATTTTCGCCCCCTAAGGCTGGTCACAATGGGGAGTAACATAAGGTAGGAACCTACACATTTTTCTAGACTATGTTCCTACCTCCACAATGGGGAGTAACATGTATGTAGTGTCATGCAACAATGCATTTATTAGGCTATAGACTCATTGTTTCTTGGAGTGTGTGATGTTCCGGTAACTTAGCTAGTTACCACAAGCACCTCTCTCTTCATTAAATATGTGCCACATAAGCAAAGTTGGATTGGAGTGTGTGATGTTACTCCTAAGTTCCTCCCCATTGTGACCAGCCTAAAACGCGTGTAGAGGGCCCTGTAAACGCATTTCGCCGGCCAAAAACTCGGGCGAGCTAGCAGACCCCCTACCCCCGCCCCGTAAAACAGAATATTCTGTTTTACGGGGCGGGGGTAGGGGGTCTGCTAGCTCGCACGAGCTTTTGGCCCCTCACAAAACAGAGTTTTGGACATTTTCATGCATAGCTAAAATGGTTTCTGAACTATTTTGGAGGAAAGCTACCAGGAACCATCAAACTAGAAGTCCCTAACGGTATTGCATTAGATGTTGCAGTTAGGGAGAACATGAACAGAACATTCCTCAAGTATACTTGAGGATTGTTATGTGCATGTTCTCCATAACTCTAACATCCAAGTGCAATACCATTAGGGAGTTCTAATTTGACAGTTCCTAGTATCTTTCTGCAAAATAGTTCAGAAAGCAAGCAGGAACAGGTGAAAAACAAGAATGGCTTCTGAACTATTTTCGAGGAAAGATAACAAGAACCATGAAACTACAAGCCCCTAATGGTATTGCATATGTTGGAGTTAGAGAGAACATGAACAGAACAATCCTTAAGTATGGGTTCCCATACTTAAGGAATGTTATGTTCATGTTCTCTCTAATTAACTCCAACATATGCAATACCGTTAGGGGGTTGTAATTTGACAGTTCCTCGTATCTTTCGGACAAACTTGAGGGAACCAGGCTATGCATGAAATTTCCATTAACCTAAATCTTGCTTGAGGGATTGCTCATATTGGATACATCCTGTGCGATGGATAATATTATGCGAAGCTTCAAAACAATCCCCGGCCTGGGCAGCGGCCCCGATCTAAATCCTACGGCGCAACCCCTCGTAGGCATATAGAGGTCCTTGATGCGGAAGATGCACTGCATCATCTCCGGCAGACGTCTACGGCATCGCGAAGCAGAGATCGAAGAGAAAGCACGGCCCGGCGAGTACTCACCGTGGGGAGGCGGCGGAGATGCAAACGGCGCGGCGAGTCGAGGGGCGCCGAGGTCCGCTGGGGGCCCGACGAGGGTGCGGCGGTGTCCGGCGGGGGTGCGGTGCCTCGGAGGCGACCGGATCTACGGGGCGGCGGCGGGTCCGCTTGGGGGTGTATTCACCACCTCAGACATGGGTGGCGCGCCGTCGGCGGTTGGAGAGGCTTGCGAGGAGTCCATGGCGGCGAGATCTGGCGACGCGGTGGCCGGGGAGGGCGAGGAGGCGGATTTCCGGCGGCGGCGGCGGCGGTTGGGAGCTTCGCGCGCAGTGGGGGAAAAGGTGAGGGGTTGGACCTCTATATCTCCTCCCGACCCGCACATGTAGGGGTCGAGGGGCCGCCCCCTACCCAAACTTGTAAAAACTCGTCCGGGGTGGTCCATTTACGGGGCGTGCTAGATGGCCGGGTAGAGCCCAAACCCGTATATCGGCGGTTATTATACGGGTTTGGGCCATATAGGGGGTCTGTTAGACATGCTCTAAGATATGTTGTTGGTTGATGACATGTCCAATTTTACCAACAAGTTAACCAACAACCTGTTAAAGATGCCCTAAGTAGTAACATCAATGCCACGTAGGCAAAAAATCTAATGTGGCAAATATTTAATGAGGAGAGAGATGGTTCTGGTAACTTAGCTAGTTACCGTAACATCACACCTCCCAATGCAACATGAGTCTATAAACTAATAAATACACCTTTGCATGACACCACTTTTATGTACCCACTGTGGAGGTAGTAACCTAGTCTAGAAAAATGTGTATGTTACTACTCTATATTACTCCACATTGTGACTAGTCTAAGGCCTTCCGTAATGGAGGTATCTTAGCGCGGTATCATAGGCAAAATGCTGATGTGGCACTATGTTTAATGAGGAAAGAGAATGGTGTTGTATCTTATTTAGGATACGGCTCTTGCACGGTATCATAGGCAAAATAACTTGTTAGACCAATCACATATTAGTATGAGGCCAAAATCATTAAATACATGCTTACTAAGATACACCACTTAACATACAATGCATTAGAATGGTTGTATTTTGCAATCGTATATTACCTAGGATACCGCGATAAGAGACGGTGTATTACGGAAGGCCTAAGATACAACCTCCCTCTCTTTCTTCGTTAATTTCTATGCCACATAAGCATTTTGCCTACGATACAACGCTAAAAAAACCTCCATTAGGACAGACCTTAGTGACGCGATTGGCATACACGTGCTGACGGTCTTTTCAAGAACGCTTCTTACATTTTTACAGCTGTGATCGAGCTGCTATGTTTCCATTATGTTTCAGATCTTCTAGATGTGTTTTGAGTGATGAAACCTGCTCCGTCTCCTATAGCCTGAAGCTGTACTGCGCACCTGGTTATAAATGTTTTGCACGCCAAAAAACTACAGTAGAACGTCCTGAAATCGTTGACCACCACGTCGTCCAACGACCATCCAAGATTGCAAACGAACAACCATCGAGTGTCTTTCAGCAATCCTATCCAATAATTCGAATGAAGCCAAAACGGTCCTGGTTACCTATACGTACGCAATGTGCTTGCAGATCTTTTCGCTCAAAAAACAATACGAATTTGTAGACCTTACTATCTTTGATTAGAAGTCCTCTTTGTCATCGTGGTCTCTCCATCATTTGCTTCGATCTAATCGACTCACAAAAAACAGTATAGGCCACTCTAGGCCAGACAATAAATACTCATCGTATTAAGTAGGACGGCGTACACGAGTGGCATGACTAAACATACGATTAATTGCACACATAATACTTCCTTCGTCCGGATATTTAGGTCATGCGCGTGTCCCTGGATTATCAATTTGACCAATGTAACCAAAATTATATAACGTAAAAACTATATCATCAGAAAATACAACATGTAAAGTTTTGAATGATATTTTTGTGGTTGCATATGTCTTATTTTAAATTGGCAAATTTGATAACCTAAAAATACGCGCAGTTACTAAATACCCGGACGAGGGGAGTAATGTTCCAGCGAGATACAACTGTGGTTCAAATGCATATCTAACTAACGGCCATTCGGATGAGAGTTGTTGATTTGAATCGGCGGGCTTATGATTCTGCCTATTTTTTTTTTTTGTAAATGTTGGTTTAAACCACCTTTTGAATGTGGAGAAAATCTAAAAAAAAAGATAGATACATAGGTAATACAAACCCAATGTACAACGATTGAGTTTCGTGACGAATTTGTATTTAATTTAGCTACGTCAAGAAAAGATAAATTTTCGGTACTATATAACAGTATGTATGTGTCATATATTTGTCTTTTTACATAGGACAAATGAAAAGTCTTTTCTCCACGAAATTTTGTACTATCACATAGTACATGTATATGCCCCTTAATTTCTGATTTTTTTTTACTTTTAAAAATAGATTTTTTAGGCAGTAGGATTTATACCCAGTTTCAAATGACTATTTTCTCCCTTCAGATGTATCGAAATGTCAAGATTGGCACATCTAGGTCCATGGGCTCCTACCATGGGCACCACTACTACGTAAAAAGGATAAATTTTAGGTACTATATAATAGTATGTATGTGTCATATATTTGTCCTTTGACATAGGCCAAATGACAAGTCTTTTCTCCACGAAATTTTGTACTATCACATAGTACATCTATATGCCCCTTAGTTTTATTTTTATTTTTTTACCTTTAAAAATAGATTTTTTTAGACAGTAGCATTTATACCCAATTTCAAATGACTATTTTCCCCCTTCGGATGCATCGAAATGGCAACATTGACACATCTGGGTCCATTGGGCTCCTACCACGGGCACCACTACTACGTACCAGCGGAGCAAAAAGCGTATGACAAGGTGCAGTGCAGGTGCTCCTTTGCATGAATCCAACTTGCGTACATCCTTGTACAAAAAAAAAGCTTGCGTACATCTGTCCTTGCCGTCGTGGCAACCGAACTGTGATAATTACAAGGCGGAATCTCTAGCTATAAGCTCCATGGACTGCACGCGCTCTCAGCCATCCTGCAAGATATGTGTCTCTGCGTGTGGGTCCGGACTCTTTCTCTCCGTTGGATGTTAGGCGCTGCCCGCAGCAGCGCGGAAAACAAGTTCTACAACCCCTCACGTATCCTTGTCTTAGGGCATCTCCAGCCGTGTGAACCCCCAGCACAAAAAAAATCACAAAAAGTAGCGAAAACGGCGCAAAATGGCGCAAAATCAAAACCTGGGCGAGGTCATTTACCAGCCGTAGCCCACCCAAGCAGCGAAAATGGGGGGCTTTTGCATGCAAAGTGGGGCAAAAGTAGGAGAGAGAGGCATCCTTGCATGCAAAGTGGGGCAAAAGTAGGAGAGAGAGGCCTTTTGCATGCAAAACGGGGCATTTTGCCCACCCCCCCCCCCCCCGCGGTCAAACCCAGCCCCTTGGGTTGGGCTTGGGTGCGCCGGCGCTAAAATGGCGCTATTTGGGCTCCTGTGGGGCTGACTGGTAGAATTCGGCGCTAAAACGGCGTTTTTTGACACAAAAAGTGGTCTGGGGGGTGTTGGGGGACGGCTGGAGATGCCCTTATCAATGACCGATTGGTGCTAACATTTTACAGAAAAGTCCAGAAAACATATCAAATTCACGTCAGAAGGTCCTTCAAACTTTGCATGCCACACCTCACGTTTCGAACAAATCAGCAATGAGGCTTTGAAGGCCACACCTACGTTTCAGGTACCAGATCGGGAACCAACAATAGGGAAGAAACCCAAAAAAACAGAGATCAAATAAGCTATTATCAATATCTGGATCAATCAAACTATCAAAACTTCCACACGCACGCACGCTCGAAGCATCCGGCTCGAGCATGAGACCAAATCCTGGAAAGAACCATCCGGCTCCATGCATTAGGCTAAATCCAATCCAAGAAACACGCACGCTCCAGACCTCGCTTCGCTGCCTTCGCTGCCATGCTTCATGCAGGCATCCAGCGGGTCACCGAGTGCTCCTCGTCAGGCCGGCCGTAGCCCCTTTGCTGGTATAGAACCGTAGATCTCCGCCGCCTGTGACTCCTTGCGGCCACAAAAATAGGAGGTAGCGGCTGTTAGTGTTGGAGGTCGGATCTGTATCCTCCTTCGGCTAGCGGTGGTTCGTCGTCTGCATCTTTTCGTGCCGGAGGCGAAGGAGACGAGGCGGCCAGAGGAAGAGTGTTAAGAGGAGAAGCTCGCCGAGGACGGGGTGCTCATGGTGGCATTCTCTTTTGCCCGGACGTGTGGAAGGAGGACGGCTGCTTGTGAAGTGTTTGGGGAGCCGCGGATGCCGGCGGTGGAGGCTGCAGAGAGGAATTGGGCAAGATGGCGTGCAGAGAGAAAAACAGAAGATGGGGAAAGGGACAGAATTGAAGCGTACATGTTCATCTTCGGCTCTACAGAGGCGAGAACGTGTACGTGTACAGGTTGTAATTGTAAATGTGACAGGCACGAATCTTGGAACACTCATGGCCGTTGGATAAGGCCTAGGCACGCAAGAATTTGTAGAATCTCCGCGTTCGCAGCGCGTTACGTGTGTGTTTCCTTCTGTGCCGCTGCGTGTGGTCCGATCCCTTTGCCTTCACAAGGCGTGAGGTGTCGCCGGTTGATAATCGCTACGTGTACAGACTCCTGGGAGGCCAGGGAGGCGGGCGATGGTCCACGCAGGTACCTTTGCTTGGCTCTTTGTTGGTGGGCCCGCTGTGTCATGCTCTCTCTGCCGGGCTGCTATGGCACCTATCGGTCAAAGCGGTCGGGGATATTCTTTTCGGATAATTCTCTTCCCGGTTGTTCCGTCCCGCCGGTGAGAGAAGCGTCTGGATCTGCCCTCCTCTTCCTTGGGGCCGATGGTGCTTTCCCGGAGTTCCTTGTGTGCTCCATTTCCGATTGACCTTCCGGTGGGGATTCGGCCGCCGCTGCTGGTTCCTCCGTTTCCGGTGTTATGTCTCTTCCGGGCGGAGTGGCGAGGACGGCCTGATTTTGCAGCTCGTGGGGTGCTGCCTATGCTGGCCTGCGCTCTCCTGATCGAAGGTTTGTTTTCTTTCTCCTTGCTTCACCCCCTAGCGGCACCTTTCGTTGCAACCGGCTCTGGTCCGTCGCCCTTTCCTACTTTCGTTCACCGGCGTCGTCGTCTTCATAGCGAATGGACGCATCGGTCGGTTTAGTTACCTTTGTCTGTCAGCTGCAAGTCCTCATGTGCTGCTCCCGTTTCGGTTGATTAGTGGTAGAGCTTTCGTGTTGATTGTGCGGTGATGATTTGGTTTCTGGTCCCGTCTCTGCTGTTTTACCTGTTGATTCCTGGGTTGGTGTCCCTCTGTTTCTGTGCTGGCCGTGGTGCCCGGGCGGCCTTCCTGCTCTGCGTCGGCGTCCTGGTATGCGGCTTTCTTTTCTTTGGATTTACGTGCAATGGTTGCTGGCCTTGAATAACGTCTAGCGAGATGCAGTACGGGCTTGGTATGGTCTTGCTCCAGCAGTAGCACACCTCCTGTTGTCAGCGCATCATGAGTCATTGTGCCGACTTGGTATGGCCCAGACTCCTATTCTTTGTACGAATTTGTGAGGATTTTAAGAAATTAAACATAGATATCATCTATTCTTGGATATTTCTATTTGGACATGGTCTTTCTTTAAAGATTAATGATGTCATCTTTTATTTTAAAGCAATTATATATTTCTTCAATACTATTCAATTATGCATTATGGTTGTAGAAATTATTGTGCAAATTGGGAATGGTGCTTTGTAAGGTGTAATTTTCATGCATATGACAATTACAGCCTATGTCTAAAAAGGAAAAGAAGAAACATTGAAATGATCGGATTGGAATTATTTGTGTTGAACTACCACTGCATATTTCTATGGATTTTTAAGAAGTTCCTTCAAGAACAAGTGTGCAATAAAATCACAAATAATATTCCAGCCAAACTCCAAAGTTCCTACTTGTGCTGTCAGTTTTCTCATATTATATCATTTTTAACTTAACGCTTAAGGAAATGTCCTGCTAATTATATCCTCTACTGCTCAACGTCAAGGATTATAATTATTTTCGAACATTGCTATCTTCTATCTCGACATTCTTCGTGTGAAATAGATCAAGCAATTAACCAATACATCTTCTGTAAGTATTTACATCTGGTTGGAGATGGAAGGTTACATCTAATATTCTATCCAGATTCAATAGGAAGTCTCTGCTCCAATACTTGCTAGATAATATGTGCATTGTATTATTTGAGAATTATCATTTCCCAAAATTCTATATATGCGTAGCACAAACTTCTTGCGAACCACTGAGAGGGGAAAATACAACGTTACTGATATATTTGACTCACCTACCTATGTAGTATGTTTTACTGCTCTAAATGTCTAGTATGCCTTAACGCAAACGACACATGAATTTTGATGTCAAGAAGCTTGAACTATGCGGAATCGTTTTTCTGCCTGTTAGGTCTTGCGTGAAAGATTTAGATAAGATGATGCATATTTTGGTTTTCAGGAGAAAGACATGCACTGTTTGGCGTATAACTATTTTTTTCGGTAGCGTTTTCTGTTACATTTTTTGGGAGGCTTTTGATGTTGCATATTTGTTTGGGAGGTAGCAATAATCTTGGTTTATACCCATGGGTCCCTGACACGCCACATCTTTCGTTCTGTGTATCTCTGTCATGTGTGTGCGCGTTCTTCCTTCTCCATTTTTTCGTGAGTATTCCTTTTGCACTTTTACGTATTAATTTCACCTATTATTAATCTGGATTACAGATAAACATGGCATGCTTATTTTGTCGGTTGTCGCCCTACCAGGTATGTCCTTGACTCCAAAGGTTTACATGTGGTGCAAATCTATTCTATCTTGATGCATCCCCCACTCTGCAATGTAGCTGCCACGGTTTTTGGACATACTTATTGGTTATGACGATCAAATTGAATTATTTCTGGTTGCAACTGTTATATTGCCAAACTCTTCTTGGATGCAACTATAATGAGACAAGGTGATCTATTAGTAGTTAAAGCTCTGCACCAATAGGTGGCTTCTACATTTTGTTGTCAGTTCTGAATAAGTTGTCGGTTTTGTTTCCGAAGGCCCTCATTCACTCCATTTGAGAGCACCTCTCTATGTCAAGCAGATGCTATAGTATATTTGGGGCTGCAATTTTATTGTCTATAGTTGACAACAATGTCAGCCTAGGTATATTGTGATTGGTCCAGACACCGAAGCACATGCCATAGGAGGAGTTGTAGCCTCGCAGGTGACCACCAAGTTCAGAATTTAGCGGGACGTCGGATGCCACTGCATGCATATGGCCAGTACGCACATGATTGCTACAAGGTAGCCTGCATTAGCAATTTAGCACCACCGAGGAGATTGCTTCTTCTCACAGCCCCCCATTTCTTGATTAATTCCTTCATGTTGCTAATTAATACATGCTTGAGTAGCCCTGCATTTCATTGATGCGGTTGCTCGCTGTAGTTCTGGAGTTGAAATTGATGTAAATTGGTGTGCTCAAGAAGACGGTGGAAGAGGAGATCGAGTACATTGGGTTATCAGAGGCGAGCTCTGACAACATCAGGCATGCTCGACACTCAACTTGAGACTGCCTCTCTGCATGTGAATTCGATGATTACAAAGTTTTCTTGTGTTGTTCCGATAGTAGATAGTCCTCGTGATTGATCAATAGGATCTATTCAAGATGATGTTATTTATGTTTTTTTTGCAGTATAGTGGAAACTGGATGGCCTGTATTTTTATTTTGTACCAAATAGTAATTTGTATTGTAGGTTAGGTTTCTGGAGGATGGGACTAGATATGAAGATAAGTGATGTTGATTAAATTTGGAAGAATATGAGCTTAAGACGCTAATTTTGTGTGGATGATTAGACATGAAACTAATTTTTTCAAGTTAAATCCTTCCGTCTTACTGTAGAGCTATGCATGATAGTTTGGTTTACTTTGTTTGTCACCGTTTTCACGAAATCCAGGTTTAGGTTGTTTAGCTCTTAAGGTTGCCCATGATGGCAGATCAAAGTTATTTGTTGAAAACATCTACTTATAAGCCTGTACTATTGAAGGATTTTTTTCCGCCTCCTGTACTGTTGAAGTTATTTGCGTTTGCTAAATATTTTGAATGTCTTAGATTTTGTGAAAAGTTAGATAATATGTTATTAGTTATTGTCCATCCTAGAAAGGATAATTTTTCATCCTTTGAAATTATGGAGGATGCAACTTTTGTACTAGAGCGTGTAAGATGCATTGTAGAATTTTCCACCGGCCTATAGTGTATCAGCATGCTTTTTTTATGTACGGCTACGACACCGGCCACGTTGTGCCAAACGTCATGCAGACTGCGAGGCGAAGCTCGCTTTTTGGATAGTACAAGGATAAGTAGGACGACATCCAGGCTGGGAAATCGGCCACCACTGATAGAATACTTATTTAGTATATACGTGCATGTATCTTGTAACTCTATTGATGTTAATATATAACCGGACAACCCCCCCCCCCCACACACACACACACCGTTGGGGGCGTGCGTTTCACCCTAAACCCTAACAGTCTTACATGGTATCAGCCTAACAAGATCCGATGTCTTCCGCCGCGGCCGTCCACTCCGACGCCACCTCGGCCCTCTCGACGACGCCCTCCAGTGCTTCCTCCGCGGCTGATATCGCCGCGCTTCAGCCGTCAGCCCCCGTGACCACTATGTCCTCCGGCTCGACGTCCTCTGGACCGATCTACTTCGGCCAACACATCACCGTCAAGCTCGCCCCCCGAGACTCATCTCCTATGGCGTGCTCAGGTTGTCTCCCAGCTCCGGAGCAATCTCCTACATGGTTACGTTGAGGGCACCTTCCCGTGTCCTCCATCCACCATCTCTACTCCGAAGGACGGCGGTGCTGCCCCGGTTGTTTCGCCCAACCCCGCCTTTGCGGCTTGGGTACAGCAGGATCAGGCAATATTGTAGGCGATCCTGTCCTCCACGACGCCTGCTGTTGGTGCCATGATCATGTTCGCCGACTCTTCGGCTCAGCCGTGGACCATCATCGAGCGCACCTATGCCGCTCGATCCTCCGCAGGTGCGTCTCACATTCGCTCGGAACTTGGCAAGATCAAGAAGCTGGACTCCTCTATTGCCGTTTATTTTGGGAAAATTCAGACCATTTCCGATACCCTTGCTTCGATCGGCCAACCTCTCCGCCCATACGAGTTCAACAATTTTGTGTTGGATGGTCTTGATGAGGAATATGATTCACTGGCTGAGCTGGTTCGTGATCGTGACGTTCCGATGCCGTCTCACGATCTCTATGCTCGTCTCCTATCCACCGAGCAGCGCGTCGACAGTCGCTGCGTCGTTGCCCATCAGGCCAATGCGGCCCGGTTTGGTAAGCAGACTAAGGCACCAAATCCGGGGGGTGCTTCTCCTTACCGCCCCGGACAGACTGCGCAGCCCAAGCCTGCAGGTTTTCAGCCTCGGTCTCCCGGTCAGGCTCCTAGAGCCCGCCCCGAGATGCTGCGCGGACTGTGATGTCAGGGATGTTCTATATGTCAACTACTGCTTTGCGCGGGGCCATGTTTCTGCGCGGTGCTTCAAACGCTTTGATCAGTCGTTTCTTGGTATGCACAATGATGGGCGTTTTCTTCAACGCCAGCTTTCTATGGAGAACCATGCTTATGGACCCTCAGCACAGCCTCAGGGACACACATCTACTATGCCGGTTGATCCTACTTGGTACGTGGATTCGGGAGCCACCGATAACTTTGCTGCTGAGATGGAAAAACTTCATATGAGGGAGCCATATCAAGGGAAGGATCAGGTTCATACGGCCGACGGCTCAGGTATGCGTATACTTCATGTTGGTCAAGCAATCCTCCCCACTCCCTCTTCTAGGCCCCTTTATTTTCGTAATGTCCTTCATGTCCCAGCTGTCGCTAGAAATTTATTGTCAGTTCATAAACTTTCTCATGATAATAATGTGCTTGTTGAGTTCCATCCTAACAGTGTTTTTGTTAAGGACCTGGACATGCGGGCCATAATTCTTAGAGGTCGCTGGCGGGGTGGTCTATACGCGCTTGATGCTCCTGCGGTCAAACAAGTTCTCAGTGCTGTTAAGGCTTCCTCTATGCAGTGGCATGCTCTCTTAGGTCACCTTTCATCACAGATTGTTCAGCATGGCCTAAGTCGTAATAATCTCCCCACGGTGTCCAATAAAAACAATTTAGTATGTGATGCCTGTCAGCAAGGAAAGAGTCATCAACTTCCTTTTTTCACTTTCTCAGCATGTAATAACTGCTCCTCATTTATTGAGATGTGTGGGGCACTGCCCAAACTTCAGTCAGTGGTCATAATTACTATGTCAGCTTTGTGGATGTTTATAGTCGTTTCACATGGTTATACCTCATTAAACGTAATATTGATGTTTTTGATGTTTTCTTACAGTTTCAATCCCATGTTAAACGCCTACTTAACCACAAAATTGTGCATGTTCAGTCTGATTGGGGTGGTGAGTACATCAAACTCGATGTCTTCTTTCAAAAAATAGGCATCTCCCATCGTGTCTCATGTCCCCATACACATCAGCAAAATGGCAGTGCTGAACGAAAACACCGCCATATAGTTGAGACTGGTCTTGCTCTACTTGCACATGCCTCTGTTCCGTTTTCGGTTCTGGAGTGATACTTTTGTGACTGCCCGTTTCCTCATTAACCGTATGCCCACACGTGTTATCAATATGCAAACTCCTCTTGAACGTCTTTTGGGAGAAACACCTGACTATACGTTCTTTAAGGTGTTTAGGTGTGCATGTTGGCCCAATCTTCGTCCTTATAACAAGCACAAACTTGAGTTTCGATCCAAAAAATGTGTCTTCCTAGAGTATAGTCCCCTTCATAAAGGTTACAAGTGCCTGCATGTTCCCTCCAATCGTGTCTATATCAGTAGGGATGTGGTTTTTGATGAACTTGTTTTTCCTTTCTCGAATTTACCATCCACTCATTCTCTTGTTCTTTCATCTGTCCTTCCTCTTTCGCTTGACCAATTTGAAGATTATGCGCATGCACCGTCGTTGCTTCCTAATCATGGTGCAGGTACTGGTCGAGGTGCCCGGCTTCAGCTCCTCGAGGAACCATCGCCGCTGGTCCCTACCCGCACAGGGGTTCTGCGCGATGACGTAGATCGCATGCAGTGCGAGGCCCATCGGACGCCATCGCGTGGTCTTGGTCCACCACCGGTCCACCATGTGGCGCCCTCTGACTCGCCTGCGTCGCGCGCCCACGCGCAATCCCCTGCCTCCCCCGAGTGGGATGCCGCGTCGTCCCCTGCCTCTATCAAGCGGCAGGCTGCATCGCCACTGACCCCATCTTCCATGGGGTCCACGGGATCCTCTGTGCCGCATGCCGGTGTGGCTCCTGCGCACCAGGACTTCGCTTCTCCGACGACCACGTCACCTGCCACGTCCACCAGTGGCTTGCGACGGGATTCTTCGGCCACGACTTCGTCGCCGAATTTGGTTCTTGCGCCTATTGTGCCGCTCCCTGATGATTCTCTTTGGCCCGTTACTCGCAGTCTTCGTGGTATTCATCAACCGCGTAAACTCCCTGCTGACACCGTTGCTTGGTTGGCTACGTGTGTTGCCAAAGCTGCTGCTGATCCACACTCCGAGCCCCGTCATTTTCGTGCTGCTATGGGAATTCCTCACTGGCGCGCCGCAATGGAGGCAGAATTTGACGCTCTCCTAAAAAATGGTACATGGCAACTTACTCCTCATCGTCCTGGCATCAATATTATTGATTCTAAGTGGGTTTTCAAGGATAAAAGGCATGCTAATGGCACTATTGAGAGGTATAAAGCTCGACTGGTTGCTAAAGGTTTCAAACAGCGCTATGTACTCGACTATGAGGACACATTTAGTCCTGTAGTCAAACCTACAACTATTCGTCTGCTTCTCTCACTTGCAGTTACACGTGGATGGTTTATGCGTCAGCTTGATGTTCAGAACGCTTTTCTGCATGGTGTTCTTGAGGAGGAGGTTTTCATGCGCCAGCCTCCTGGTTTTGAGGACCCTGAGCGTCCTCGTCATCTCTGTCGTCTGACTAAAGCCATTTATGGGCTTAAACAGACTCCTCGTGCGTGGCATGCACGCCTTGCTACTGTGTTACGACAACATGGTTTTTTAGAGTCTATTGCTGACAAATCCTTGTTCATCCTACAGCGGCCTGATGTCACGGTCTATCTACTGGTGTATGTTGATGATATTATTGTTCTCAGCTCCTCGTCACAAGCTATTGATCGTTTACTACTCGTCCTTCGACAACAGTTTGCAGTTAAGGATCTCAGACCCCTTCATTATTTTCTTGGTGTTGAGGTAGCTCGACGTTCTGGTGGTCTCACATTGACTCAGCGTAAATATGCTCTTGATCTCCTTCAGCGTGCGGGTATGCTTAAGTGTAAACCCGCTGACACGCCCATGTCGGTCTCTGTTAAACCGTTTTCTGGTGATAGTCCACTGTTGTGTGATGAGGATGCCACCACTTATCTGTTGGTGGCCTACAGTATATCCTTCTTACTCGGCCTGACTTATCCTTTGTTGTTAATCGTGTTTGTCAGTTCCTTCATGCGCCCACGGAAGAACACTGGTCAGCTGTTAAGAGGATTCTTCGTTATGTCAATGGCACTCTTGATCACGGGATTTTTCTTCGTCCTTCAGTATCCAGTTCGGTGTCTATTTACTCTGATGCTGATTGGGCTGGCGATGTAGCTGATCGTCGTTCCACGGGGGGATATGCTCTCTTTCATGGTGAGAATTTGATTGCTTGGAGCTCTCGTAAGCAAGCTAATGTGTCTCGTTCGAGCACAGAATATGAGTACAAGGCTGTTGCTAATGCAACTGCTGAATTGATCTGGGTAGAAGCCTTGCTTAAGGAACTTGGCGTTCGACAGACCTCTCCACCTGTCCTATGGTGTGATAATTGAAGGGAATATGCCCGAGAGGCAATAATAAAATGGTTATTATCTTATTCCTTGTTTATGATGAATGTTTATTTCTCATGCTAGAATTGTATTAACCGGAAACGTTGATATATGTGTGCTTAATAAACAAACAATGGTTCCTAGTAAAGCCTCTCTTTTAACTAGCTCGTTGATTAATTGATGATCAAGGTTTCCTGATCATGAACATTGGATGTTATTATAATAACGGTCATGTCATTAGAAGAATGATGTGATGAACATATACCCAAAGAGAATATAGCAATGCGATCAAGTCATTTAGTTTACATTGTTATATCAAACATACGAAGTAACTTATTCCTTAGACCATGAGATCATGTCAATCGCTGATATTGGAAGAGTGCTTTGATGGCATCAAACGTCACACCGTAACAGGGTGACTATAAAGGTGTCGTTAAGTATTCGGAAAATATTAGTTGAGGATCATGGATCAAGAGTGGAATTTGTCCATCCAAATGACGGAGAGATATACTCTGGGCCCTCTCGGTGATATCACATCGAAACCGCTTGCAAGCACGTGAATGATCACAAGGATGTTATATCACGGGAACGAGAAAAGAGTACTTGTCGGTAACGAGATTGAACAAGGTATGGTTGATACCAATGATCGAACTCGGACAAGTAAAATATCGCGACAAAGGGAATAGTTCACAGCGTTTGGTTGTTCACACGATCACGAGAGTCATCGTTGAATATATAGGAGTCATCACGGATCTCCAGATCCCGCTGTTGATTATTGATCGGAGAGGAGTCTCGATCATGTCTATCTTATTCGCGAACCGTAGGGTGACACACTTAAGGTTCGATGACGCATTTGAGAGGATACGGAATATCGAAGAATATTTTGGGCAGCACCGAAATTGTTTCGGGGAAAATTGAAATAGTTCAAGGGGTTTTTCGTCGAATGGTTGTTAATAGAATTAACAAATGATTCGAGGTGCTATATGCAAAAGTTTGTTAATAGAATTAACAAATGCTGAAATAAAGAAATAAAAAGGTTTTTTATTTATTAAAAGAAAACCTTTGGATTTTCCAAGTGGGAAATAATGGGAAAGTGAGTGGAGGTGAGTGGAGTGTCCACTCACATCATGAGGGAAGAGGTGGGGGCACACCATGGGGCTGGCCGCACCCCCCTTGGGCTGCCTCTCCCCTCTCCTATAAAAGGAGGGTGAGAGCTCTCCCTCCTCCACACACTTCACCACTTCCCTTTCCCTCCACCCGCTGCTCCATTTCATGGTCTCCGGCTTGGCGAAGCCCTGACCGTGGGATTCTTCACCACCACCACGTCGTCGTGCTGCTGGAGTTCCGAGGGATCCTCTACTTCCGCGCCCGCTGGAACGAGGGAACGGAGGTCGTCATCAACCGTACGTGTGACCGATCACGGATGCACCGCCGGATTGCGGTGCCATCTTCTCGCTATCGGATCGGTGTGAGTACGACTACGCCAACAACGAGATTTGATCTCGTACCACTTTGAGTCTTCGAGGGTATGTGTTCTCCTTAACCCTCTTGTTGCCCGTTGCACTTCGTCTCATAGATTAGATCTTGGCCTTTCGGGTATCTCTCGCGTAGGAAATTTTTTGTTTTCTATGCTACGTTCCCCTTCAGTGGTATCAGAGCCGGATCTATGCGTAGATGTTTTGTACGGGTAGAACACATAGGTGTATGTGGGCGTTGATGATCATGTTATTACCTCCTTGATTATTTTATGATCTTAGTGGCATAGTGGGATGAAGCGGCCCGGACTAACCTTACATGTCCACGTACATGAGACTTGTTCCACAACTGACATGCAACTTGTATTGCATAAGTGGCTTGCGGGTGTCTGTTTCTCCTACTATAGTTAAGATCTAATCTATGAAGGGTTGTTAAAAATGTTTTATCAACGTTGTGGTTGATGTTCGTAGGTATGAACGGTTCTATCCTCGAAAGCCCTAAGCCACGTAAAATATGCAAAAATAAATTAGAAGCGTCTAACTAGTTTTTGCTGGGCATGTGATGTGATATGGTCAATATTACAAATTTGATTATGAGATGATATATTTTGTAAATTATTGATATACCGGAAGGTATCCATATGGTTGTCTTCTTATTGATGGACAATCAAGATTGGGTGCCATGGTACTTGGTACCACGCCGGTGGAATGATGGAGATCATACCATAATGCACATGATGGAGATCAAGTGCAAGGAGGACCATATCATATCACGTTATCCTTACATGTGATGTATGTGATGTTAATACTTTTATGCATCTTGTTTTGCTTAGATAGCGACGGTAGCATTATAAGATGATCCCTCTCACTTAATATCAAGATAATAATGTGTTCTTCCTTAAGTATGCACCGTTAAGAAAGTTCGTCGTTCGAGACACCACGTGATGATCGGGTGTGATAGAATCAACGTTCGCATAACGGGTGTTTTCAAGCCTAGCATGTACAGACATGGCCTTGAAACACATGCAATACTACGGTTCTACTTGGCGAGCCTAGCATGTACAGACATGGCCCTCGGAACACGTAACCGAAAGGTAAAGCATGAGTCATATGGATGATATGATGAACATATCGATGTTCGCCTTTGAAACTACATCATCTCACGTGATGATCGGTTTTGCTGTAGTGAATTTGGTTCGTGTAATCACTAAAGACGACTAAGAGGGATGTTGTTTTTGAGTGGGAGTTCATGGTTTAATTTTTGAATTAACTTGAACTTATTTATCATGAACAACCAATCAAAGTGAATTTGCACAAATTGTAGTATTCATTGGCATCTATAATTACCTTACACTTAGATTGTTAATTAAGATAACTGTTATGATCTGGTAAAATACCATTTAATTGGTACCGTATTAGTGAAATTTAAAATTGAGTCCTATTGTAGATTTTTGGTATTTCCTACCTAGCTCCATGTGGTTAATGATTGATTAATCTAGAGAGCAAATAATTCCTACTTAGAATAGAGAGTCATGTTTGCTTTCGTATTACTTTATCTTCAAAAAGAATGTTTTGTTGATCAAAGTGATTTTGGAACTGAAAAGAGTTGTTTCAGAAACAATCAAGTGAAAAGATATATTGATATCTAGAAACTTATTTGTTGCAACATGACTGGGTATAATTCAGCGTGACAATGTTTGCTTATATTATCTGAATATATGCAAATTAGCGTGACAATGTTTGCTTATATTATCTGAATATATGCAATGATTGAAGACGCTAGGGGTTTGAATATTCCAAGAAGTTGGGCGCTGAAAATTACCTCTAAATCCCTTCCTTCAAGCTATAGTAGCTTAATCATAAAATTGTTATGATGAGATGGATTAGAAGTATGGGTAAAGTAGTTTACCTTACTTGGAAATTGCTAAGAGTGGAATCTAGAAGAATGCTATTAATATGGTGATATTAGTAGAACATTCAAACTCAAAGTATGACTCAATGGGTGATAGTATATGACTAACACGCCAAAGAAAATGAGCTAGTAAGACTAGCATTGTTTGATGTTGAATGATTCTTCTGTAAAGGAAAGGGAATATTGAAAATAGAATTACAAAAAGGATATATGGCAGAAAAAGAAGATAACTGGAAAGTCCAGCTCAGGAGTATATGCTTGATATACAAGTTATAGATGTATTACTAGTGAACAAAGTATTTTTGGGTATTTTGATACCACATTGGTTGGTATGAGTTGTCATACAAAGCAACGCAATGAAAGAAATACAAGGGCCTAAAAGGAACTAGTAATAGATGTGGAATCGATTATGACAAGAACATAAACAAAGTGTTATTGTGTTCATTGTCGTATCGAACCAACCAGTCAAGATTTATTTGAAGAACTTAATAATTTGTTATTTTGTTCTAGTCTTTTGTGAGAACAAATGAGATTGTTCAAACTATGATCATATTCCATAATTGATGGATATGTTAATATCATGTTGGTAAAGTAAACATCTATAAGACTAAATGCTAAACGTTGCAAGACGTTGAAAGAGTTTCACTTAAATTGTGACACCACCATTTTAGTTCATATCGGAAAGGAAAACATGAAGGAACTCCATATTGATGGACTTCCGGAGTCATTTTATTGACGCTTGTGAGACCTCTTCCAAAAGATGACTAGAATTCCGTTCTTAGGCCAAAGTAGAATGGACGACTAATTTAGTGGAGATTATACATATTGATGTATAGTCCATTATGTGTAGTCATGTATGGTGGATTAATTTTTCCTTCATAAAATTCTGTTGATGATTTAAGTAGATATGTGAGTCTATTTAAGGGAACAGAGTTTGACATTTTGAATTGGTTCAAAAGGTTGTTAATATGAAGTTAAAATCAATGTAACAAGATAATCAATTATTTATGATTGGATCATAAAGGATAAAGTTTGAGTTACAAGTTTAGCAAAACATCTGAGAAGTTGCAGAATTGTTCTACAACTTATACTTCTCGAATACCCCACATTAGATTGGAGTATTCAAAATACAAATCAAACCCTGTTTGACATGGTAAGATTAATAAAATTGCCATTATAATTTTATAGTTTATACATTAAGGACAACCGCTTTTACACTGAAAAGAGCACCATCATGATCCGTTGAAATTGACAACATATAATGGTTTGGGTAATGACCCGAATTGTCATTTTTCTTAAGTTTTGGTATGCATAGCATGTGTAAAATGTTTACAACCAAAATAGGATAAATATATGTTTATAAGGTTATCCCAAATAAAACATTGGGTATTTCTCCTATCACCGAACCAAAAGACAAATGTTGTTTGTCAGAAAAGGGTTGATTTCTCGAGAAAGTAGTTCTTGCGAAACAAGTGAGTGGGAGCACAGTACAAACTCAACGAGATTAGAGAATCTTCGTTATCATGTCAAGAGTAGCGCAGCACTGGAAGTTGTTCCGGGGTTTACTATTTTGACTAAGTAGAAGACACTACAAATGTTGTAGAAACTTCAAATGAGTTTGCGAACTGTACCGGAAAAGTCCAAAAACTTTGTACTTAGAACAACTTGTGGTTTAAGTGTAAAGTGTTGTTTTGACAACAAAGGACCTGGACCTTATAAAGGAAGCAAATGATGGGCCCTGACTTCGTAAAATTGACTATGAGTCATTATATCCGCCATAGTATCCTTGTATGAATATCAAGTATGTGACTTGGTAGTCCTTTCGATAGGCATGATGCCTAACGATAGCAAAAGGGTCTATAGCGACAAAGACATGGATTTTACATCCTTTGAAAGTTGTACTTATCGAAAAGTTGTTTTTGACGAAGTTCAAGAGTTCACTACTACAAGATTTTGATCTTCCGTAGTGATGCTTAGTCTTTGCAGTTAGTTCTAGCAAAGTTACATATTATGATATGGCAGTTGAATAACAAAACCAACTCTCCTCTCAAGGAAGTTATCAAGGATGTGTACTTGACACAGTCTGAGAGTTTTGTAAAATTCAAAAAGGTTGCTAGAAAGGTATGCACACTTCAATAGTTGAAGTGAGCATAACGAAGTTGAAATCTTTACCTTAATGAAGTTATCAAAAGAGTTTGATTCCATCATGAACGATAAAGATGCTTGTAAAGTTACAAGAAATTAAGTGGGAGCGCTATGACATATTTCCAATACTTTATGTAGATGACATATGGTTGATTGGAAAATATGTATTTTAAATTAACACGGTTAAGATTTTCATATTGATGAAGGCTTAGAAGATATTGGGCATCGATATCTATAAAAGATGGATTGAAGCGCCTGATATGATTGAAGCCAAATTACATAGATGAAATATTGAAGTAAGTCAATATAAAATTGATAAGAAGGAGTTCTTGTCACATGGAAAATAATTGAGCAAGATTCATGTGTTTTGACACATGATGAGCATCATTGAAATTGAGATTTCTAAGTAATGTTTCCATGCTATGTACACAACCAGATGAGTCCTATGCTTAAATGTTATAGCAGGACAATTCATATGATGATTAGACAACAGGGAGAGATCCTTGTGTCATTAGAAATGCTAAGGATATGTTTTCCTATATAGTAATGACAAAATATTAGTTGTAATGTGTTACACTAATAGTCTTGTCATTTATTCAAGTAATTTTATCTCAATTAAAATATATGTGATGAAGGGTAGCACAATAGGATGGAAGAAGTTCCATGCTGGATTTGAAAGAGTTTCAAAATTAAAATATTGTGACAGATACTACAACAAAGGCTAAAGTATATCGTTGTGTTAACAACTGATTATAGCGTATTTTGTGTCAAGGAGTTCTTTATTGAACTTGGTGAATTTCCAAGAATGCTGAAACTATGAAGCTACATTTTCACAATGTTAGTAACATCAGTTTAAGCTAGGAATTAACGTATCACCGGAACTTGGTGAGTTTTCAAGAATGCTAACACTATGAAGCTACATTTTCACAATGTTAGTGACATCAGTTTAAGCTGAGGAATTAAGTTTTCACCAATTGACCATATATATACAAAGCCATCTCATTAGAGAATGAGTGATGCGTGTAGACGCAAAGAACATGCAAATACAATAGGACCTGAACAGTTCAGATCTTTTTGATGATGTTTACCGCATGCGAAGCATGGTAATAACACTGGAACGCCATATGTGTTAAGTGCTTACAGACTAGATTATTGACTCTAGTGCAAGTGGGAGACTGAAGGGAATATGCCCGAGAGGCAATAATAAAATGGTTATTATCTTATTCCTTGTTTATGATGAATTTTATTTCTCATGCTAGAATTGTATTAACCGGAAACGTTGATACATGTGTGCTTAATAAACAAACAATGGTTCCTAGTAAAGCCTCTCTTTTAACTAGCTCGTTGATTAATTGATGATCAAGGTTTCCTGATCATGAACATTGGATGTTATTAATAACGGGGTCATGTCATTAGAAGAATGATGTGATGAACATATACCCAAAGAGAATATAGCAATGCGATCAAGTCATTTAGTTTACATTGTTATATCAAACATACGAAGTAACTTATTCCTTAGACCATGAGATCATGTCAATCGCTGATATTGGAAGAGTGCTTTGATGGCATCAAACGTCACACCGTAACAGGGTGACTATAAAGGTGTCGTTAAGTATTCGGAAAATATTAGAGGATCATGGATCAAGAGTGGAATTTGTCCATCCAAATGACGGAGAGATATACTCTGGGCCCTCTCGGTGATATCACATCGAAACCGCTTGCAAGCACGTGATATGATCACAAGGATGTTATATCACGGGAACGAGAAAAGAGTACTTGTCGGTAACGAGATTGAACAAGGTATGGTTGATACCAATGATCGAATCTCGGACAAGTAAAATATCGCGAGACAAAGGGAATAGTTCACAGCGTTGTTGGTTCACACGATCACGAGAGTCATCGTTGAATATAGGAGTCATCACGGATCCAGATCCCGCTGTTGATTATTGATCGGAGAGAGTCTCGATCATGTCTATCTTATTCGCGAACCGTAGGGTGACACACTTAAGGTTCGATGACGCATTTGAGAGGATACGGAATATCGAAGAATATTGGGCAGCACCGAAATTGTTTCGGGGAAAATTGAAATAGTTCAAGGGGTTTTTCGTCGAATGGTTGTTAATAGAATTAACAAATGATTCGAGGTGCTATATGCAAAAGTTTATTAATAGAATTAACAAATGCTGAAATAAAGAAATAAAAAGGTTTTATTTATTTATTAAAAGAAAACCTTTGGATTTTCCAAGTGGGAAATAATGGGAAAGTGTGGAGGTGAGTGGAGTGTCCACTCACATCATGAGAAGAGGTGGGGGCACACCATGGGGCTGGCCGCACCCCCCTTGGGCTGCCTCTCCCCTCTCCTATAAAAGGAGGGTGAGAGCTCTCCCTCCTCCACACACTTCACCACTTCCCTTTCCCTCCACCCGCTGCTCCATTTCATGGTCTCCGGCTTGGCGAAGCCCTGACCGTGGGATTCTTCACCACCACCACGTCGTCGTGCTGCTGGAGTTCCGAGGGATCCTCTACTTCCGCGCCCCGCTGGAACGAGGGAACGGAGGTCGTCATCAACCGTACGTGTGACCGATCACGGATGCACCGCCGGATTGCGATGCCATCTTCTCGCTATCGGGATCGGTGTGAGTACGACTACGCCAACAACGAGATTTGATCTCGTACCACTTTGAGTCTTCGAGGGTATGTGTTCTCCTTAACCCTCTTGTTGCCCGTTGCACTTCGTCTCATAGATTAGATCTTGGCCTTTCGGGTATCTCTCGCGTAGGAAATTTTTTGTTTTCTATGCAACGAACCCTTCAATAATATGGGTGCCACCTATCTATCTATCTTCTAACCCAGTTTTCCATGCACGGATAAAGCATATTGAAGTTGACTTCCACTTTGTCCGAGAACGAGTTGCCCAAGGGTTGTTGCAAGTCCGGTTTGTTGCTTCACGAGATCAGCCTGCTGATATTTTTACAAAGCCGCTGCCTCCTCACTTGTTTCAGGAGTGTAAGCGCAATCTCCATATGTTTCCCATAGTTGAGATTGAGGGGGGCTGATAGAATACGTATTTAGTATATACGTGTATGTATCTTGTAACTCTATTGATGTTAATATATAACCGGACAACCCCCCCCCCCCCCGTTGAGGGGGTGTGCGTTTCACCCTAAACCCTAACAGTCTTACAACCACGAGTCCACGAGAGTGGGATAGCGGAGGGAACCGAATACAGCGCGACTAACCTGCCCTTGATGGAATCAACATGCTCATTTCTTCTCTGTGTTTGTAGGTATTAGTAGTATTTTTTTTGTAGAGTGATACGATGTATGCAGAGTACATGATGATTGAAGATAAATTTCCGAGTGAGGTGTTTACCAACACATATTGTACCCACAATTAACACTAAACACATATACAAGTCTGAGAAATAGAAAATACCTATGAAGGAAGCGGCAACGATAGCACGGACGAAACCGAGACCGAAAACGATGGTGTTGGCGACACCCGCTCATGCGAGGGCACGATCGGCGACGGTTAGCTTTGAAAGTGTGTAGGGATTGAGGCAAGGATCGAGGCGATGACAAGAGCGGCGGAGGTAGGGGTGAGTTTGTACAAATTTGAGCAAGCAAGTGCAAGGTGACGCAACCATCGTCGTGGGCTTCCTTAGATAGCAAAAATGCAGAACCGCATGTAAGTTGGGCCCTCGGACTGTCTGTACCACCTATTTGGTGGACATTCGTGCTACCGACTTTGCAAAACAACCCTCTCACCTGAATTTTATGTCCTATTGTAGATTTCCACAATGCCCCTAAGTTTTTCAAGATTTTCACGTTTTCTTTGCTCACATAATCACACGATAAAACTACACTTCTCAGAATATTTTTTTCTAAATTTTTTAAACAATGTTTCATATAGCATTTTTTTATTTTAACAATATTAATAACAGTTTTACATATTATTTCATAAATATTTTTAACGGAAAGGGGAAAGGACTATGTCATTTTTGCATCCTCCTTTTTTCAACGCCCTTCTCCAGTGATTATTGCTAAGGTGATCCGGAAAAGTGATCACTGCGAGGATTGGAACTTCAGGACAAAACGAAAAATTGAAACACAAGCAGTCGATTACAGGCCAGCACTGTGCATGCGATTCATATTTACACCGACATATTTATGATGGAATACTTACGGTGGCATTGTTTGTTTGGAATATCTACACTGACATACAGTATATATGTACATTCCCTAGTCGTTTTTCTGACGTCTAAATTATCTCCTGTTTCTCTCTCGTCTCTGTCCGTCGCCTGATCCAAACTCCGGCGGCGGGGACGTGGAAGTTTGGAGCAAGACCAGCGAGACGATGCCTTCTCTTCTAGCTGTATCGTGAGATGCCGTCCGCTCTACTCGGTTTCCAGGATGGCCGTCAAGTCGGGAGAGAACCTCGGAGGCGACCTCCCGGCACGGTACGCCGCCACCACCCGCTTCCGGGACACCGTCGGCTTCGCCGTGACGAAGGTCATCACTGCCTCGTCCGAATGATCCTCTTGCGACGGCTCGAACACGAGTGGCGCCACGGAGCCTCGGCGGCGCCGGCCACCGGCAGACGATGCGGCTGCGGCCTTGACGAGAGCAGCGCTGGCCTTGACGGCCAGCGCGGCCACCTCCTCGAGGGTGAGGCTTCGTCGCAACATCTCGGCGGGGAGCACGAAGTAGATCTGCCCCGGCCGGAGCTCTTCGCCGACGGGCACGGCGGCGACGGAGCCTTCGAAGCCCATGGCGTCGGCGTCGCAGAGGAACCACCCCTTCTCTCCGTGGCCGACCTCCTCTAAGACGAGCGCGGCCGTGGCCAGCTGCGAGTACTCCCGGAGCTCGCCGCTGGGCAGCACCACCCTAGCAGTCGCGGCGCCGTCGGCCGAGGCGTCGCACGACACGCAGAGGCCCATTGTAAGCGGGGTGCGGTCTCTACTCTTCTGTAACGAAGCTGTGTTGCTCGTGCCGCTGCTACCTTCTGTATTACTCCGCAGTCCGTTGTGGTGTGCTGCCGGAGATGACCATGGGGAGGAGGAGGTATATATAGCGGAGGGCTATGAAGGAGATGCAGCGGGGAGGGTTGTCGTGTAGCCGAGGGTGGGGGCAGCGCAGGCTGGAGCCTGGAGCTTTCTTGCCGCCAGCCGTGGACTCAACTCGGCGGGCTTTCCTGTGGAACGCAGTCCATTGGCCACTCGGAAACGATATTTGGTCTTGATCAAGCTCATGGTGAACTCTGAACAAACTAGCCTCTATACCGTTATACAATCAAAACACGGCATTATATGGACAAAAACCTTCAGAACAACAATCCTAACAAGACCATCTGAAAAGAAAAGAGAAAACAATCCAAATAAGACAGGTCACTACTGCCTCCAAGGCTCCAACGGTTGTAGTATGAAAAAAATCAGAAGCAAATGCAGAGAAACTTGTGAATAAATCACAAATGGTACGCGAGCATTCGTAAAAATCTCCATATTCGCATTTTCTCATGAATGCTCCTTATTAGACTCATTGTTTCGTTATATTCTTCTACCTTTTATAATATTTTATCTTCACATTTCTTAGTTTGCTCATTGTTCTTCAAATATTATTTTCAATTTATTTGCTAGTTAGTTTATTTTCATTTTCCCGAATTTTAATTTTTTCTGTATACTTTTTTTTATTTTTGTGGAATGAGCTGCCACATGTGTGAAAACCCACTAGGTCGTTTAATTTTAAAGTTTAAAGGCTGGAATAATATTTGCCGATGGGTAAGATAATAAAAGAGTTTTTTTAATAAAATGTGGGCGTTCAAGTTGCATGATTTGTTATCTTTCATGTTGAAATCTGTTGGATTAATATGCAGTTTTTGAATAAGTATAATTAAGAAATCAACATGACAAACATGGTAGTAAAACTGATGACATAGGAGATACTAGACATTTTTTTTTTTTGAAATGGGAATAGGCCCCAGCCTCTGCATCGCGTGGATGCACACAGCTGAGGAGATACTAGACATATGTAACAAACCAAAATAAAACGAAAGCACATGCTCAAACGTTAAGATAATCAACACGTATGTGGTTTACATGAAGCCCACTACATTTGCAAGTCTTACAAGTATTGTTGCCGCACAAGGTGTTGGAGATGTCATAGTTATAGACCAGAGATGAAACAGTGGAAGTCACTACAGGAATCGGCCTATATGCCGATGGCCAAATTCTATGCCGACGGCAATTTGTCGGGGCCGTCGGCATAGGTCGAGTGAGAAAATCTCAAACTGCGAAAAAAAAATTGCTATGCCGACGGCTTTTGTTTTTTGTTTTTTTTTGAGCTACGCCGACGGCTGCCGTCGGCATAGACCCTAAGAGGGAATCCTGGATTGTGAAAAAAAAATTGAGCTATGCCGACGGCAAAGCCGTAGGCATAGCCAAGCTCAAATTTTTTTTTTTTGACTTAATCACCGTTTTGATCATAACTTTTGCATTCCAATTCGGATTTTGACGTTCTTTAGCTCGTTTCGAAGAGGAGAAACATATCTAAATTATCATGCATATTGTTAAAACTAAATAATTAGAAAAAAATCATGAGAAATAACGCAACTAACAATAATGGGTTAACAGTTTCGTCTGAGAGAGTTGTGGGGCGTCTGAATCCAACCAAAATCTAGGTAGTCCTAAAAATTATGAGAAATAGATAGTTGTGTACCTAAAAATGTTTTTTTCCAAAAATCATGAGCAAACTAGGAGGCACCTGTAGTTCAAATTTGCCCCGTTTCCAGCTGAATCGGCAGAAACTTGTGTTCTTCAAAAGAGGTGAATGAAAACCTTTTCATAGGAAAATAATTGGTTATTTGTGAATATAACATGGTCTAGTATATTCAAAAAATGCATCTCCCAGGTTTTGCAACATATTTGTGATTGATGCTTCACAAAAAAAGCCATTTTTCACAGTCGGAGAATAGAAAATGGTTTTTTTATTCAACGAAAAGCAAAACTTTCTTCGGGAACATTGTCCGTGCTTCCAATATGCATGTTTGTGTGGAATATGGGCATATTTAAACAAACTATGCCATGGATTTGGCCATTACACCCGTCATTTGGCCCGAAACCCTAGAATGTTCGTAGGAGATAGCTCATTTATGTGAACATATTTTCAACACAACCGTCGTATTCCAAGTTTATTATTTTTGGTGGATACTAGGACATATATAATGACACCACGCGAAGGTCTTGCATCATTTTGGGGGTTTTTAAATTTTCTGAAATTTTCTAAGTCGGTTTCGGGAAAAAGTCAAGACGGCGGGCATGACCGTTCGTATCTAGGGCTTGAGTATTGAGAAACTCTTGGTGTATCTCTGATGAAATAGGTAGTTGTGTACCTAAAAATGATTTTTTTCCAAAAATCATGAGCAAACTAGGAGGCACCTGTAGTTCAAATTTGACCCGTTTCCAGCTGAATCGGCAGAAGCTTGTGTTCTTCAAAAGAGATGGATAATAACCTTTTCAGAGGAAAATAATTGGTTATTTGTGCATATAACATGGTCTAGTATATTCAAAAAATGCATCTCCCAGGTTTTGCAACATATTTGTGGTTGATGCTTCACAAAAAAAGCCATTTTTCACACTCGGAGGATGGAAAATGATTTTTTTATTCAACGAAAAGCAAAACTTTCTTCGGGAACATTGTCCGTGCTTCCAATATGCATGTTTGTGTGGAATATGGGCGTATTTAAACAAACTATGCCATGGATTTGGTCATTACACCCGTCATTTGGCCTGTTTCCACCTTAATCGGCAGAAACTGTCAAAATGGCCACCATGGCTATTTATCAAAAGAGATTAATTTTTTTAAAAGTATCGATATTTTTATGATATGGATGTCATATTTGAATTTCTCTAATTTTTCTAATCGATTTAGACATTTTATTTGTCAAATTTTGATTTACGGATTTAAAGATATAAATTATTATATATTAAATAATTTATTCACAAAATAAAGTAATTTATAACATTATATTGTTATTTAGTCAATAAAGATAATTATAAAATCATTGTTATTTGTTCAAATACTGTTTTAAATTTATACAATATAAAAGTTTAACATCATTCCCCACAGGTTAATATGATTGATATGATAGTAATATCAGTAAGTTCTAACATCTCATATGGAATCTAGTTTGGAAGGAACTCAAAGGTTAAGCGTGCTTGGGCTGGAGCAATTCTGGAAGAGAAATTCAAAAAAGTTCAAAATTTTTTTTGCCAAAATTCGAATTTTAGAAATATTGTGCCGACGGCTTTGCCGTCGGCATAGCCTACGCCGACGGTTTTTTATGTGCCGATGGCCATTTGACCATGTGCCGACGCCGGATAGGCCGACGGCAAGGTGCCGACGGCGGCCGTCGGCACAGCCTGTGCCGACGGCTTATGGCCATCGGCATATGGAGCGTTTCCTGTAGTGAGTAGTTGTTTGTCCCCCGCGAAGGAATTTTTACTAGTTGTTCGGTTGCTAGCCATGTGTTGGGAGGCTTCAAAAAAATTATCGCTCCTCATCTGGTGGATGTTACCAAGAAATGCGATTCCGGATGAATGATCTTCCGTACGGCCATGATACGATAGTCGGGGTTGGATTACCAATAGCTTAGTTGGAGGAACTTCCAATGTGGAAGAGTGCGTTATGGGCACGTTTTTCTCTTTGCCTATCTTTTCCATTATAAAGCCTCTTAGCAATCCGTGGAGACACTTGGTGACACCAAGAAAACTTAACTGCCATGTGGTCGAAGAAACTTCTAGAAACAGAAAATATGTCACACTTGCACTCTCTCCCATTAACACACCCGTATCATCAAACCACACACCAAAACACGACATAATCGCCATGGTGTGACGTGTTGAGCAAGGGTACGCTTAGTTGCAATCTTTTCTAATGCTAAAAGGAGTATAAAGGACCTCATATATACCTTGTATGTTTGTGTCTTTTCTCCTTTAGTGGCCATGTGGAATTAAACTTTATAAGTCAACCCGAATTTTAATACTCCTGTTAATGTAACAACTAAAAAAAAAAATCATGTTTACGAATTTTCAAAAAAAAACCCGGATGTAACCAATGGTTATTTGAAAAA